>CAKNXH010063443.1:0-19621 GCA_932178445.1 Andricus quercusramuli
ATTTTCTGGTTGAAAATTAACTTTTTTGTTCAAAATTCAAATACTTTCGTAAAAAATTAAATCATTTATTTGAAAATTGATCTATTTTGTTACAAACACGTTTTTTTCGGTAAAAATTTGTTGTTTTTAATCTAAAAATTTAACGATTCCATTTTTGGTTAAAAATTTATCTTTCCTGAATGAAAATTAAATTTCTGGTTAAAAACTCATCTTTTCCAGGGCTCGAAACTGTCCAAGCTTAAAAAAATAGTAAAATAGTAACCATGCTTCTCTCAAAAAAGTAACCGAAAAGTAACAATGAATCTTCAACAAAAAACTGTATGTTTAAGAAAGTAGTTCATTTTTTAACGTAATGTTTCAATTTTTCGGACTAAGAAAGATGAACTGTTAACGAAAAATGTAATAGTTGATATGAAAACCAAATAAAGTTGTAATTTAATATCAAAAACAGTAGAATTCATTCCAAAAATACGATTTTTCAACAAAATAGGTTATTTTTCAACCAATTTTTTCAGTTTTCAAGCCAAAAAGACCAATTTTCACAAAACAATTGAATTTTCAACCATTAAATATAAAGTTTTGACAAAAAAGTGATCTGTCAACCAAATAGTTGAATTTTCTACGAAAACAGAGGAATCTTCAACTGAAAAAGACGAAGCAAAAATATGAATTTTCAACTGAAATTATGTATTAAAAAAAAAATGGTGATTTTCAATCAAGAAGATTAATTTTCTACGAAAAAAGACGAATTTTCAACTGAAATGATGAATTTTCAATAAAAAATAAAGTTTTAACAAAAATTGTTCCTTATTTTAACCGAATTTCAACCAAAGAAGATACATTTTCATCGAAAAATATAATACATAGTTCGATATTTCAACAAAAAATATTAAAATTTTAAATTAAAAACTAGCAATTTTAGCTAAATTGCAATTTTTATCAGGATTCATAATAATTCAATTGATAGCACTTTCTATACATTTTACATGCAAACTAATTATTATTTGACTGTTCTCAAATTTCCCCGGCTTAAAGTGCCAAATTTACTGACAAAATTTGAATTTTTACATTTTTCACAAGTTTTTAAATAATACGATTGACGATTTAATTCATTTCGTTATTTCGGGCAAAAAATGTAACCAAAAGTAACCTTTTCATAAAATAAGAATCTTTTTAGTAACCGTGGATCAAAAAAGTAACTAAGAAACTAAAAAGTAACCCGTTCCGAGCCCTGTAAATACTGCATATTATTATTAATAATATAATAGTAATACTGATTGATAACAATAGATTATTAATAATTCAGGGCCTACCTATTTATTTTTTTACAATCTCAGGCCTGTCGAAAATTGATTGAAAATAAAAATTTGTCCTCACCTAGGTGAATTCTCGTCTCTTTTTTCCGATCCATGAACGGCGTGAAAGATAAGGGGGAACTTTTTGTTGGGTAATTGCGACCAGTATTCTGCTCTGGAGATTTCATGGCCTCCACAAGCCACTAGTTCATTCTCGTAAAACATCCGGTTGGGAAGTCGAAGAATTGCTTCGTGACTTCGATAATTATTTAACAACTTTGTTATGAAGTTGGGATTGTATTGGTTGTCTTCACCTTTTTGATACAATTTAACGCAGTCCATCAATCTTTCCAGCATCGATTTTCCTAAACATAAAAATAATATAAAATAGGTTTTCTTTAGAATTTATTCCTATAACTTTTCTTTTAACAGAGTTACTACAAAATCCTAATTCAGGGTGTCCAGCGATTCTTAGGAATGAAATTCAAGGTATTTTCCAGATTTTCCAGGTCAAGAAGTCAAGATTTTCCAGGTCTCCTTTTTTTTACATCAAATAATATGAAAGAACCATTTCTTATCCATTTAAAAAATGAGCCATTTCATTTTTTATTGGTCAATAATAAGTCGTCTTTGAAAACCTTGAAATCTTTGTGAATTCGTTGAAATCTCTTGAAGTACATAAAATCGTTGTGAAATCTTGAAATTTCTGTGAAATCTTTTGGAATCTTTTAAAATTTTTGTAAAATATTTGAAATCTTTGAAAACTTTACAATCCTTGAAACCTTTGAAATTTTTTGAAATCTTTGAAATGTTTTGAAACCTTTGGAATTGTTGTACTATTTTGATATCTTTATAAAATTTCTATGAAGTCTTTCTGAAATCTTTTGCATTCATTAAAAATCATAACAATATTTTCAACCTGCGTAAAATCTTTTGAAATCTGAGAAATCTAGTTTACTATAACCTTTAAATCCTTTGAAATCTTTTGAAAGTTTTAAAATCTTTGGAAATGTTCGAAATCTTTGAAATCTGGTGTATATGCTTTTTTTAAATCTTTGAAATCCTTGCAATCTTTATGAAATGTTCGAAATCTTTGGGAATTTGTTGTGAAATTTTTTAAATTTTCATCAAATCTTTTTAAATATTAGTGAAATTTTTCTTACATCTTTGTTTGTGAAATCTTTTTTATTCGTTGAAATCAGTGAATTAATAGTGTAATCTTTTCAAATCTTATAAAATGTTTTTAAACCTTTTGAAATCATTTCAAATCTTTGAAATATTTTAAAATTTTAGAAATATGGTGTACTGTAAATGTTTTCAAATCTTTGAAATCCTTCAAATCTTTGTAAAATGGTAAAAATCCTTTTAAATATTCTAAAATCTTTGAAATATTTTGAAACCATTTGAAACAGAATTAAAATCGAAATTTTCAACTAATAATTTTTATAATTTGTAAGTTGAATATCACAAAAAAATGTATACTTGTAACATTCTATATTAGCGAGAACGAAATAAAAAAACTTATAGAATTATTCAATTCAATAGTTGAATTTTGAACTAAAAAAAAAATAATATTTTCCAACCGAAACTGAAATAGTTGATTTTTAAATCAGAAAGATGAATTTTCAACTACAAAATGATTTTTTAAACAAGAAGATTAATTTTCAAATAAAAAGATTAATTTTACACACAAAAATTGCAATTTTTAAACAAAATACATGAATCTTTAACGAAATAATTACATTTTTAATTGAAGAAGACAAAGAAAAGAAAAACATCCAAAGGAAAAAAAAAGTTTTGAATCAAACAGCTCATTTTTCAATCACAGAAATGAATTTTTAACTACAACGATGAATCTTCAAAATAAAAAAAAAGTTTAACAAAAGTTTAATTTTCAGCCAAATAATTTTATTTCCAACCTAAAAGATGAATATTTAATAGAAATGATAAATATTTAACTGGAATACTTTAATTATTAACCGAAAAGCAGAATTTTAAAACAAGAAGATTAACTTTCAAATAAAAAGATAATTATTGCAAAAAATACCAATTTTTTAACAACATACATGAATTTTGAACAAAATAGTTCATGTTCGATCAAGAAGGATCATTTCTCAACCAAATATTTGAACTTTCAAGCAAGAGGGTCGAATTTCCAACAAAATAGTTGAAATTTGAATCAAACAGTTGTATTTTCAACCCTATAGTTGAATTTTCAAAAAAAAAAAGAACTTTCAGTTAAAGAAATTAATTTTCTATAAAAGAAAAAGTTTTTAATATAATAGTTAAATTTATAACCAAAGAAATAAACTCTCATCTAAAATGATGAATATTCAACAACAAATAATTAATGTTTAAAAAGGGAACTCATTTTTTAATCAAGTTTTGAATGTTTAATCAAAAAAGATTAATTCTCAACAAAAAATGTAATAGTTGATACTTAAACCAAAAACGATTTTAATTTAAGATCAAAAACAGTTGCACAGTTACATTTTCAGCTAAAAAAATAATTTTCGACTAATAAAAAAAACATATTTTGAACAAAGTAGTTAAATCTTTAAACAATAAAATTAATTTTTATTAAAGCAGTTCAACTTTCAACCAAACAGTCAAATTTTCAACAAAAAAACACTTGAATGTGACCAAATAACAAAAAATTTTCAACTACATAGTTGAATCAATCAGCCAAAATGTATTAATTTTCATTAAAACAATTGCATTTTAAACTAAAAAGATGAAATTTTTACAAAAATAAATGAATTTTTACCAATCAGTTGAATTTTCAACCAAAATGATGAATTTTCATTTAAAAAGAAATACGAATTTTCGACAAAATAGTAAAATCTTTCATCAATCAAATGAATTTTTAACAAATTAATTCAAGTTACAACCAAATAGTTGAATTTTCAACCAAAAAAGGTGAATAATCAAGAAAAATTGTAACAGTTGATATTTCCATCCAAAAAGATGTTAATTTTTAATCAAAAATATTTTAATTTAACCAAATAAAAACACTTTAAACCCAACTCTTGAATCCTGAGCGAAAAAATAATTTTCAAGCGAACAGTTGCATTTTTAATTAAAAAAATATTAAATTTGTACTAAAATAGAATAAAATTTCTACCAAAACAGATGAATTTTTACCAAATAGTTCAATTTTCAACCAAGAAGATGAATTTTCATGAAAAAAACAACGAATTTTCAACAGAATAGTTCAATAATTATTTAATAAAATGAATTTTTAACCAATTGATTTAACTTTTAACCAAGTAGTTAAATTTTCAACCAAAAAATGTGAATTCTTAATGATAAAATTTAACAGTTGAATTTTCAACTAACAAGTATCAATTTACAACAAAAAATGGAATAGTTACATTGTCAGTTAAAAAAAGTAATTTTCAACAAAAGAAAAACGAATTTTCAATAAAAACGTTAAATCTGCAATCAATAAAATGAATGTTTAACAAAGTAAATTAATCTTTCAACCAAATATTTCAATTTTCAACTAAAAAAGATCATTTTTCAACTAAAAAAAGGTCAATTTTCAATCAAATAGTTGAACTTTTAAATTAAAAAGATAAATTTTCAACCAAAAATGGAATTTCCATTTATATATCGCAGGCTTCTTTCTATTTTTTCATATTTTTCCACTTAAATGTGAACTGAATTAATAAAACCCAATAAGAAAATCCAACTATTTTTGGACGATAGTTCATTTTTCTGGGTTGAAAAATCTCCTATTAAATTTTTCTTTGAGAATTTATCTTTTTTATAGAAAAATGTTATTATTTCGTTCAAAATTAAATTATTCAGTTGAAAATTCAAAAGTTTTGTTCAAAATTTGTCTTTTAAGTTTAATTTCAACAACTTGATTGAAATTTTGTTTCTTTTTCTTTTAAATCGAAAATCTATTGAAAATCTCTTTCCGTAGAAATTTAAGGTTTTTTGGTTAAAAATACAACTGTCTGGTTAAAGATTCTTCAGTTTCGGTTGAAAATTAAATTTTTTTATGAAAATTCACATTTTTGGCGTGAAAATTCAAATATTTTGTAGAAAATTCGTATTTTTGGCTCAAAAATTAAAAAATTTGGTATAAAAAACTATTTGGTCGGAAATTACTGTATTTTGTCGAATAGTCTTCTTTTTTGGTAGAAATCATTTTTTTTTTTTTAATCCATTTTTTTGGTAGACAATTAATTATTTTGATTGAAAATGGAACTACTGTTTAGTTCAAAATTAATCTGAGTTGAGAATTCAAGTATTTTGTTGAAAATTCGTTTTTTTTTTTTAAGATTCATAATTTTACTTGGAAATTCATTTTTTAATTGGTTAAAAATGATTTTTTAAACTAAAAATTTAACTATTTTGTTGAAAATTCAAATGTTTTGAAAAAAATTCGTACTCTCGGCTCGAAAATTGAAATAATTTCGTAGAATATTTAATTTTTTTGTTGGAAATTGATCATGTAAAATTTTATTATTACATTTTCAGTTAAAAGTAATGAATGTTGAACCAGGAGAAGGAGAATTATCAACAAAACATTTAAATTTTGAACCAAACTGATGTGTCATAAAGATGAACTTTTGGAAATTTTACAACCTTAAAATTAGCATTTTCTACCAAAATAACTGAATTATTGACTGAAAAATACGATTTTTCTACAAAATAAGTAAATTTTCAACTGAAAAAGATAAATTTCATAACAAAAATGGAATAAGTATATTTTTGGTTGATAAATATAATTTTCGATAGAGAAGAAAAGAATTTTCAATGAAATTTATTAAATTTTTATCCAAAGAAATAAACTTCAAATAAAATGATGCATCCACAATCAAAAAAATAAATTTGTAATCAAATAGTTGAATTTTCAACCCAGAAGATGAATTTTTCTACCAGTAAATAACAATTTTCAATAAAATGGGTGAAATTTCAACTCAAAAAAATATATAAACTTTTAAAAAAATAGAACAGTTTAATTTTAAGTTAGAAAAATATGTTTTTAACCTAATAAAATAATTTTTCAACAAAATAGTTAAACTTTCAACCAAACAGATGAATTTTCAACCAAAAAACTAAACATCTATAACAAAATTTCGACAAAAAAAGAAATAGTTACATTTTTGGTTAAAAAAATTAATTTTCGATTAAAAAAAAAAAACAATTTTTAACCAAAGAAATTAATTTTCAACCAAAAAGGATAATTTTCTACCAAAAAGGCCAATTTTCAACAAAAAGTAGAAAATGTTAATTTTGAGTTAGAGAAATAAGTTTTTAAAAAAATAAAATAAATTATCAACGAAATAGTAAATTTTCAAGGAAATAAATTAATTTTCTACCCAGAAAGATTAAATGTCTTCAAAAAAATCGACATGAAATGGAACAATTAAATTTTTAGCTAAAAAAATTAATTTTCTACCTGAAAAGAACAATCTTTAACAAAATACATTAATCTTCAAAAAAAAAAAAGGTTTATTTTCTACCAAAAAAGACAGATTCTTATTCAAATAGATAAATTTTCAACCAAAAATTTTACTGTATTCTTCTTTTTCAGTAGAAAATCATTTTTTTTAAATCAATTTTTTTGGTAGAAAATGAATTATTTGGATTGATTAGAATTATTATTTTTTTACCTTTTTAATTAGAAAAATCGTCTTTTTGTCTGGAAAATTCTAAAATTTGATGTAAAATTCAACTATTTGGTATAAAATAAAACTGTCTTGTAGAAAATTCATTTTTTTTAAACGTATGAAACGTGAATTTGAACTTAAAATGGAATAATCTTTTATACCAAAACACGGATAAAAAAAATAACTTTAAACAAACAAAAAAAAAAACGTAACTTATGTAACTTATACAATATTCAGGATAACGTTTCGACCAAAAATGGAATAATCTTTTATATAAAAATTCGGATACAAAAATAACTTTAAACAAAACAAAAAAAAAGTTAAATCTATCAAAAAAAAAATGTTGAACAAATTAATTTTCAATAAAAAAAACTAATTTTCAACCAAAGAAATACATTTTTAACCAAAGATTTTATTTTTTGATGGAATTTGCAACCTAACTTTTGAAATTTCAACCAAAAAGGTGAATAAGGCACCAAGAAGATTATTATTCCACAACAAAATGCAAAGTTTCAAGAAAATACAGAAATTTTGAACAAATAGTTGAATTTTCAATTGAAGAAGATAGATTTTCAAACAATAAAGTAAATGAATTTTGAACATAAAGATTAAATTGTTACCAAAAAAAGATTAATTTTCAACAAATCTACCGCAAAAGATAAATTTTCAACAAAAAAGTTAAACTTTCGACCAAACTATGAAAAAAATCTATGAAAAAATTTCGACAAAAAAAAGAAATGGTTACATTTTTGGTTAAAAAAATTGATTTTCGATAAAAAAAAAACAATTTTTAACCAAAGAAATGCATTTTCAACCAAAGAAGATGATTTTCTACCAAAAAGGCAAATTTTCAACAAAAAGTAGAAAAGGTTAATTTTGAGTTAGATAAATAAGTTTTTCAGAAAATAAAATAAATTATCAACGAAATAGTAAAATTGTCAAGGAAATAAATGAATTTTCTATCCAGAAAGATTTAATGTCTGCAAAAAATCGACATGAAATGGAATAGTTAAATTTTTAGCTAAAAAAAAATTAATTTTCAATTGAAAAACTATTTTTCAACCAAAAAAATAAAATTTCAATTAGAAAAATTAATTTTCTACCTAAAAAGAACAATCTTTAATAAAATACATTAATCTTAAAAAAAAAGGTTTATTTTCTACCAAAAAAGACAGTTTCTTATCCAAATAAATAGTTAAATTTTCAACCAAACCAACCAAAAAGATTAAATGTCTATAAAAAAAAATGTTGAAAAAAAATTTAGTTCAATTTTCAGTTGAACAAATTAATTTTCAATAAAAAAAAACTAATTTTCAACCGAAGAAATAAATTTTCAACCAAAGATTTTATTTTTTAATAGAATTTCCAACCTAACTTTTAAATTTTCAACCAAAGATTTTATTTTTTAATTGAATTTTCAATCAAAAAAGTGAATAAGGCACCAAGAAGATTAATATTCCACCACAAAATACAAAGTTTCAACAAAACACAGAAATGTTCAAATAAATAGTTGAATTTTCAACTAAAGAAGATTGATGTTCAACCAAAAAAAGAAATTAATTTAGAACCTAAAGTTTAAATTGTTGCCAAAAAAAGATTAATTTTCAACAAATCTACCATAAAAAAAATTTTTTCAACAAAATACAGAATTTTTCAATCAAATAGTTGAATTTTTAACTAAAGAAGATAAATGTTCAACAAAATATGGGATAGTTGAATTTTCAGTTGAAAAAATAATTTAGAAAAAATCTTGACATAATATTGAAATTTGAAAATAATACAAAAAAAATCTTTCAACTAAAAAAGTGAGTCATCAACCAAAGAAAAATTAATTTTTAACAAAGTGGTTCCACTTCAAACGAAATACTTGAATTTTGAACCAAAAAAGGATTTTCGTACGCTATTCACGATTAGCAAAAATCATGAAAATTTAATCAAATAAAATCCTATGAGATATTCTGTAAAATTCAAAACAAAATGTTGGAAAATATACCCGAGTTTTCTAAAGAAAATACAGTTTCGAGTGTATTTTTTTCAAAAAAAGTAGGAAAATAGTGTGATCTTAAAAGAATTAATCAATACCTAAGAGATGTTGACCAATTTTCGTACTGACAATTGGTCCCAACTGCTTTGGGTCTCCAGACAAGACGAGCTGACCGTCAAACCTTCCGATGAAACCTTCATTTTCGGGACTCAATAATCCTAAGGGAATCAGTGTTTCCGGTTGTGTAGCTTGGGCTGCTTCATCGATGAAGATATAGCCAAAGTGGTTCTGCCAAAAATCCATTCTTACTAGTCTGAAAAATTAAAGTCGTGACATTATTTTCAGTTTTTTGGTTCAAAACAACGTACAGCCCACGAATATCGATCGATTCAGACAAAAAAAAATTGAAAAAAAGCTGATAAGATTTCTAAGAGAGTTGTCGAGCCTTATTTTCAAACGAGGCTTTCATTTTTGTTTATAAATAAACAAATATGACGAAAAAAATGGCCATTTTGGCTATTTGAGGTTCCTCGTTTCATAGAGTAACATTAGCTGAAGATGTTCCAACATTACATGATGAAAAAAAAAATTATGAACAAATTATTTGTTGAAATAATATTTTCTACGATTTGCCATAATTTTACGATTTTTTAAGTTATATTGCAAGACATTTTAATGGAAAGAATATTATGATAAATTTTTTGTTTGTCGGCAGAAAAATTAGTTTTTTTTTTTTTAATGCCAGTCCTTTCGGTTGGGAACTTTATGACAATTTCTGCAATATTCATAATGAGTTATGAGATAAAATTTGTTTTTTTCGATGCCAACTTTTTAAATTGGGAACTTCATGATAATTTCAGCAAAATTCATAACTTTTTGACCAATTTCATGATTTTTAAAAATAATTTTAATAAACAAACGTATTATTGAGGCATTTGCCGATGGAAAAATTATGTTTTATTCGATTTCAGACTTTTTAATTGCGATCTTCATGATAAATTCAGCAACTTTTTAGCAATTTTTATTAACAAATTAAACTTTATGATAATTTTAGCAACATTCATAATTTGTTTATTAATCTCATGATTTTTATTAACAAATTTAATCAACAAATGCATTATTCAGACATTCCAAAAATAATTCAAGATTGAACTAAATGGTACAATTTTCAAGCCTAAAAGACGAATTTTTTCGAGGACAGTTGAATTTTTAATGAAAAAGTTACTTTTCAGCTAAGAAGGAAGACTTTTCTAGCATAAAAGATGAATTTTCAATCCAAAATGAAGAAATGTTAACAAAATAGTTGAATTTTCGATAAAAAGATGATGACTTTAACAAAATAGTTGCATTTTCTGAAAATAATTAGATTTTCATCAAAATAGTTGAATTTCTAAACAAATAGTTGAATTTTCATCATACAAAGATGCATTTTTAATCGAATGGTCGAATTTTTGAACAAAAAATATTAAAATTCAATCAAATATTTGAATTTTCAAGACAAAAAGACAAATTTTTTAGAAGACAGTTGAATTTTCTTTAAAAAAGTACATTTTCAACCAAGAAATATGACTTTTCTATCATGGAAGATGAATTTTCAACAAAAGATTAAAGTTTTTAAGCTAGAAAGTTAAATGTTTTTAAAAACGTTGGATTTTTAAATCGGAAAAGATGAATGTTGAACAAAAAATATCATTTTCAATAAAAAAAGATGAATTTTTAACAAAATATATGAATTTTCTACCAAATAGTTAAATTTTCAACCGAAAAGTTGAATTTTGAATAAAAAAAATTTTTATTTTTTACCCAAAAAGACGACTTTTCGACAAAATGCATGAATTTTCTACAGAATAGCTAATCTTTCAACTTATACAATACACAGGATCAAGTTTCAACAAAAAATTGAATATTTAAATTTTTAGATAAAAACTCTGAAGAAATAAAAAAATAAATTGAATAAATAAAACGAATTTTCAACAAAATTGTTGAATTTTCAACAAAAAAAAATGAATTTTCAACCAAAAAGATTAATGTTCTATCAAAAAAGGCGACTTTATAACTTATCTAATATACAGGATAAATTATTAACAAAACATGTAATAGTTAAATTGTCAGGAAACAAAATAATTTTTAACAAAAAAAAAATGAATTTTCAACGAATTGATTAAATTTTCAACCAAAGAGATTAATTTTCGACCAAGAACATTAATGTTCTATCAAAAAAGATGATTTTCTAACTTATCCAATATACAGGATAAACAAAAATACATGTAAAAAAAATTTCTAACAAAAACATTAATTTTCAACGAAGTTGTTAAATTTTCAACCAAAAAGATGAATTTTCGACCAAGAAGATTGTTTAACTTATACAATATTCAGGATAACGTTTCGACCAAAAATGGAATAATCTTGATATAAAAACTCGGATAAAAAAAATAACTTTGAACATAAAAAAAAACGAATTTTCAACAAAATTGTTAAATTTTCAACCACAAAATGATTTTTAAACAAAATACATGAATTTTCAACAGAATTATTTAAATTTAAAACGAAAAAGACGAGTTATCTACAAAAAAGTTTAATTTTCAACCGAAAAATATGACTTTTAAACCAAACAGTTGAAGTTTTAACCAAATATTTGAATTTTTAAGCCAAAAAGATGAATTTTCTACAAAAAAAAGATGATATTTTAACCAAATAGTAAAATTTTTAACTGAACGTGGAATAGTAAGATTTTCAGATAAAAAGCAATAATTTTTCACAAAAGAAAAATGAGTTTTCAACAAAGTTTTTAAATTTTCTACAAAAAAAAAAAGGATTTTCGACCACGAAGATTAATGTTCAACCAAAAAAGATAAATTTTGAACAAAATGCATGAATTTTCAACCAAATAGTTTAATTTTCTACCAAATTGTTGAATTTTCAAGCCAAAATGATGAATTTTCTACAAAACAGTAGAATTTTCAAGATGAAGGTTAATTTAAAAGCAAATAGTTAAATTTTCAACTATAATTGTTAATCCTTAATGAAAAAAAAAATTATTTTTTTTGTTACAAAGTACTTCAACCGACTTTTCAACCAAAGAAGATGAATTCTCAACGAAGCATGCAACTTTCAACTAAAAAAGGTATATTTTAAATCAAATACCATTCAATTTTTATCTTAAAAAGATGAATTATTAACAAAGTAGTTGAATTTTTGATTTAAAAAATGAGTTTTTAACAATATAGTTGCATTTTTAACAAAATAATTAAGTTCTCGACGAAATTATATAATTTTTAACAACAGCAAAAAACTGGTAACGTAGAAAAACCAAAATTTTGAAAATAAAAAGGGGAATACAAATAATATAGGTACCTGACGCATGTTATGAGTGTCGTGATGATTATCTTCTTTCGGATGAGGAGTTCTTTTGTCAGGAGGAAATGCGAGCAGCCACGAATACTTTCGTCTATATCATTCCTAAATCAATAAAAAATTAGTAAATAAACCAAATCCACTCAAGAGGTACATGAACAACTATAATTTATTTTCTACTAAAAACATTTCTTTTCTACCAAAAAAGATGAATTTTTAGCAACACACATCAATTTCCAATCAAATAGTTAAATTTTATACCAAATTGTTTAATTTTCGAGCTGAAAATACGAATTTTCTACAAAACATTTGAATTTTCAACCAAAAAAATATGAAGTTTTGACAAAAAAGTTAATTTACAATGAATTAATTGAATATTTAACAAAATAGTTAAATTTTCAGTTGAAAGAGAAATTTTAACCGAATAAACCAGGAATTTCCAACCAAAATTATTAATCTTTAACCAAAAAAGTGAACTTTTAAGGAAAAAATAAACTTTCAACTCAGGAGTTGATATTTCAATAAAAAGATATAAATTTAAATTGAAAAACGGTTGGTTTTAACCAACAAAGACGAATTTTCCACAAAATACTTGAATCCTCAACTACAGCATATTAATTTTCAACTAAAGAGTTGGATTTTTAACAATAACAGTGATTTTCTACAGAAAAAAATTAGTTTTCAACTAAATACATCAATTTCCAACCAAATAGATAAATTTTCTACCAAACTGTTTAATTTTCGTTTTTTTTTTATTGAAAATGAGTTTTTTTACTAAAAATGTAGATATTTCATTTTTGCTAGAAATTTGAACTTTTTTAATTGAAAATTTACTTATTTTGTTGAAAATTCGTCTTTTTTAGTTGAAAATTTAATTTGAAAATCAATTTTTATGTTAAATCACTCCTTCCTAATTAAACTGTCTAAATTAAAAAAAAAATTAATTTGAAGGTATTAACTTTTGAAAGCTTCTCTTAATTTTTTAAAAATTGAAAATCATCTAATTTTAAATGCTTTCATTCAGAAATAATAAATGTTAAATTCCTTTTCATTCCATTCGAAATATTGTCCTTTTTCAAAACTTGACTTTTTCAAATCTTTGAAATATTTGTGAAATATTACTTTAATCTTTGAAATGTATTCAAGTTTTTAAAATCTGGTGTACGATATCCTTTTTGAACTCTTTAAAATCTTTTGAAATCCTTACGAATTCTTTGAAATTCTTTGTGAAATCTTTTGTAGTCTTCTAAAAAAAATTGAAATGGTTTAAAATCTTTAAAACTTTTGAAATCTTTGAACTCTAGTGTTCTGTACCCTCGTTGAAATCTTGGAAATTTTTGAAATCTTTTGAAATCCTTATGAATTTTTAAAAATATTTGTGAAATATTTCTGAAATCTTTTTTATTCGATTGAAATCATTAAAACATTCAAAATCTTTTGAAATCTTTAAAAAAAAATTAGAAATCGTTTAAAATCTTGAGTTCTCTACCCTTTTTGAAATCTTTCAAATTGTTTCAATCTTTTGAAATCTCTACGAATACTTTGCGAAATCTTTTGTATTATTTTGAAATCTTTGTAAAATCTTTTGAAATCTTTTAAGAAATTTTGAAATCGTTTAAAATCTTTGAACAAAAAATATATTTCGCTGGAATTTGCATTCAAAGTGTGAGTAGATGATGAAATGGTTTGTTATATAATCTATAAAAAATGTATAATAAATAAGAAAATAAAATAGAAAATTCCTCACTTGTCTCTGGATGGACTGTTCATTCGACAAATCAAATATTGCGACATATTCCGTAGTAATCGCCTCGCAATTTCGTCCGCAGCTGCATTTGAAGGAGTGCACACTAAAATTCGACTTTTTAATGGATCACTTTTCCAAATCTGAGAAATTGCTTCAACAATTGTGGCAGTTTTTCCAGTTCCAGGCGGGCCAAAAAGCAGATAAGGCGAGGGACATGCCGTTCGTCCCAAAATTCTCTGCACAGCCTGCATCTGCTCAGGATTATTCTTTATGTTCTCGTCGAACCAGTACAAGCCTCTGAAATAATTCAAATAATAATTGAAAAATAATAATTCAAAGGCTTTGTTAATATTTAATTCAACAGACTTCAGAGTCCAAAATGATATCAAAACAGAGGAAATAGGGTGATCTTTGACGAAAATAAGAAAGAAATTCTTTTAAATAAAATTAATGCAGGTACCATATTAAATTCAACATGAAATGCTTCAAATTCCTGAGATTTCAAATCAAAATATATTAAATTTCAAAGAAAATAGTCGAATTTTCAATAAAAAAAGATTTTCGACCAAAACATTAATTTTCAACGGAAGATTTTAGTTTTCAAGCTAAAAAATCGAATGTTTTAGAAAAGTGGGTGACTTGAAAATCCGAAAAGATGAATTTTCAACCAAATAGTTGAAATTTAAAATGAAAATTTGAATCGACTAATAAAATTTTGAAGCAAAAGAGACGAATTTTTAACTAAATAGTTGAATTTTCACTTTAAAAAATTTACTTTCAATACAAAAAAAAAAAAAATCCACAAAATAGTTAAATTTTCAAGCAAAGAAATAAATCTTTAACAAAAGAATTTAATTATTAACAGAATAGTTTAACATTCAACTAAGTAGTTGTATTTTCAAACCTAAAAAGATTAATTCTCCACGAAAAATATAATAGTTGATATTTCGACCAAAAAATATTTTAATTTTAAATGAAGAACCGTTGATTTCAACTAAAAAAGACGAATTTTCAAGAATTCAAGAAGTAAAATTTTCAGTGAGAAAATTAAATTTACGAAAAAATTCAGCAAATTCGTTAAATTTTTTAATCAAAGCGAGAAATCTTCAACAAAAAATTGAATTTCAATAACAAAGAATTAATTTTCAAAACTTAATTTAATTTTAAGCCGAAGAGATGAATCTGCAACTATAAAAATGAATTTTTAACAGAGTAGTTCAATATTAGATGAAGTAGATGCAATTTAAATTAAAGAAGATTAAAAAAAAGAAGAATTTTCAACAATTCAGATTTCAGAGTTGAATTTTCAGTTAGAAAAATTAAATTAAAAAAAAAAAAAAAAAAAAAAAAGGAATTTTCAGCAACTTAGTTTAATTTGTTAATCAAAAAGATAAATGTTTAACAAAAAAATGAATTTTTAATACATTAGTTCAACTTTCAACAAAGTAGTTGAATTTTTAACCAAAAAAGATTAATTTTCTTTTAAACAGTCGAATTTACAACAAAAAAGATACTTTTCAACCAAATAGTTTAATTTTCAACTAAAAACTGTAAATTTTCAACTAAAAATGGAAATTAGATTTGCAGTTCAAAAAATTGATTTTCAACACGAAGAAAACGAATTTTCAACAAAATAGTTAAATTTTCAACGAAAGATAAGAATTTTTTATGAAAAAAATAAAATTCGAACAAAGTAGTTAAACTTTCAACCAATTAGTTGAATTTTCAACTAAAAAATATGAATTCTCAACGAAAAATATAATATTTGATAGTTCAAATGAAATTTTTTCTATTTTTAATCAAAAACAATTCTATGTAACCAAAAACAAATTTAAAACAAAGTAGTTGAATTATCCACACAAAAAAATTAATTTTCTATAAAACAGTCGAATTTTGAACAAAAAATTGTACCCTTTCAACCAAATAGTGGAATTTTCAACTAAAAGCGATCAATCTTCAACCAAAAATAGAATAGTTTTTGCAGTTCAAAAAATCGATTTTACACAACAATAAAAAACTAACTTTCAACAAAATAATTAAATTTTCAACCAGAGAGATGTATTCTTAGCTAAAAATATTATAGTAGAATTTTAAACTAAAAACTATCAATTTTTAACCAAAAATGGAAAAGTTAAAATTTCAGTGAACATTAATTTTTAATGGAAAGAAAGAATTTATAACTAAATATATTTCAATCTTCAACCAATTAGCTGAACCTTAAACTAAAAAAGATACATTCTCAACGAAAAATGTAATATTTGATAAAAACAGTTTAATTTAACCAAAAGGTGAAAAGCCGCATGTTTCAGAAAACCGTTGATTTAGAATCTTGAAAAGATAACGTTTAACAAAATAGTTGAATTTTCTGGAAAATGATTAAATTTTCAATAAAATACTTGGATTTTTAACAAAATAGTTGAATTTTTAACAAAATAGTTAATTTTTTGCAAAATAATTAAATTTTTAACAAAATAGTTGACTTTTCAACATCCAAAATTCAATTTTCATCTAAATGGTCGAATTTTCAACAAAATAGTTAATTTTTCGGCGAAATAGTTGAATTGTCAATATACAAAGATGAATTTTCACGTACATGGTCGAATTTTCAAACAAAAAATATAAAACTTTAATCAAAAACCAAATAGTTGATTTTTTATCCAAAAAGACGAATATTCAACAAAACAGTTGAATTGTCGACTAAGAAATATGACTTTTCAACAAAATAGTTGAATTATTATTGAAATAGTTGAATTTTCAACATACAAAAATGAATTTTCATATAAATGGTCGAATTTTTAAATGAAAAAGATTGAAATTTAATCAAAAACCAAATAGTTGACCTTTCTATCCAAAAAGACGAATTTTCAACAAAACAGTTGAATTTTCGATAAAAAAAGATGACTTCTTAACAAAAAAGTTGAATTTTCAAACAAAGAATATAAAACTTCAACAAAAAACAGTTACATTTTCAACCAAGTAGTTGAATTTTCTTGAATTTTTTTAGCTTGAACCGAATTTTTTAGAAGACACTGGACTTTTCAACCAGAAAAATTATATATTCAAAAAAAAAGATGATTTTTTTTCCAAAATGATTAATTTTCTATCCAAAGCATTTACATTTTCAGTCAAATAGTAGTTTAATTTTTTATGGGGTTTCTATTAATTCAGTTCGCAATTAAGCGAAAAACGAAAAAAAAGGGGAAATTTCTTGAAAACGAGAAAAAAAGAGAAAATATTTTAAAAAGAGTAGAAGAGGGGAATAGGGGAAAGAGTATGGAGTCTGAATTTGATCTCAAATCCTCAAATTTACTTACACCTTCGGCTTATTGCAATAATCCCCTGCGACTGGATTCAACAAGGGTGATAAACTAGAATTATTTATCATCTTAAGCCCAAAGTGACAAGCACGAATGGGCCAATTTGAACGCTGGAACATTATGTCAAATCGAAGACCATCGCCGTAGATACTCAGAAATCTGAAAAGGTATTAAAAATTAGAAAAAATATGTCATGATAAAATCTCTGAACGAAAAAACTTTATGAAATCAATTTTATCGTATTTTTTTATGCCAGGGCGGTCGTAAAACTTTATATAGTTGAATTTGAAACCAAATAGTTCAATTTTAGACGAAATAGTGAATTTTCTACAATATAGTTGAATTTTCAACCAAATTGTTCAATTTTCAACAAAGAAATTGATTTTTCGACCAAAAAAGGTGACTTTTTAACAACAAAAAAATCAATTTTCGATAGAATAGATCAATTTTCTACCAAAAAAGATGACTTAACTAGATAAATAAATTTTCGACTAAATAGTTCAACTTTCAAGAAAACAGTTGAACTTTCGATGAATAAGGTGACTTTTCTAACAAAATAGTTAATTTGAAATAAAACAGTTGAGTTTTCAACTAAATTTTTGAATTGTCAACAAAACAGTTATATTTTCCAGAAAAAAGATGACTTTTTGAATAAATGGATCCATTTTCGACAAAATGGATAATTTTAAAAGAATATTGTTGAATTTCCAAATAATTGTTGAATTAAAAAAAAAGATTACTTTTTAACTAAATAGATCCATTTTCGACAAAATAGTTAGATTTTCAATAAAACAGTTGAATTTTCGATTAATAAGATGATTTTTCTAACAAAATAGTTGAATATACAACTAAATTGTTGAATTTTCAACAAAACAGGTGAAGTTTTCACAAAAAAAAAAGATTACTTTTCAACTAAATAGATCAAATTTTGACAAAATAGTTAGATTTTCAACAAAACAGTTACATTTTCGACAAAATAGTTGAATTTTCAATAGAACAATTGAATTTTTGATAAAAAGATGTCTTTTTTACAAAATAGTTGAATTTCAAACAAAATAGTTGAATTTTCAACTAAATTTTTGAATTTTAAACGAAACAAGTGCATTTTCCACCGAAAAGATGACTTTAAAAAGAAGTAGTTCAATTTTCAACAATATAGTTCAATTTTCAACGGAATTGTTCAATTTTCAAAAAAACAGTTGAATTTTCAACAAAATAGTTGAATATTCAACAAAACAGTTGAATTTTTCACCAAAAAGTATTACCTTTTAACATTTTTTTGAAGAAATAGTTGAATTTTCAAGCATATATTTAAATTCTCAACCAAATTGTTCAATTTTCAACGAAACAGTTGAATTTTCGACAAAATAGATTGCCAATCAAACAGTTGAATTTTCGACCAATAAAATGACTTTTCTAAGAAAATAGTTAAATATTCAACTAAATTGTTGAATTTTCAACAAAACAATTGAAATTTTGACAAAATAGTTCAATTTTCAATAAATAATTGAATTTTTCACAAAAAAGCATTACTTTTAACAGAATAGTTAGGTTTCAAACAAAATAGTTAAATTTTTAACTAAATTGTTGAATTTTCAAGAAAACAGGTGAATTTTCCAACAAAAAAGATTACTTTTTAACTAAACAGTCGAATTTTGGACCAAATAGTAGAATTTTCAATTAAGCACTAGATTTTTCGATAAAAAGAAGCCTTTTTTAACTATATAGTTAAATTTTCGACAAAATATTTGAATTTTCAACAATATAGTTGAATTTTCAACCAAATTGTTTAATTTTCAACCAAATTGTTCGATTTTCGGCAAAATACTTGAATTCTCAACAATGTAGTTGAATTTTCAACTAAATTGTCCAATTTCCGACAAAATCGTTGAATTTTCAACAATATAGTTGAATTCTCAGCCAAATTTTTAATTTTTCAACAAAACAGTTGAATTTTCGACAAAAGAGTTGAATTTTCAATAAAAAAGTTGAATTTTTGAGAAAAAAGATGATTTTAAAAAAAATAGTTGAATTTCAAACAGAATAGTTGAATTTTTAACAAAACAAGTGAATTTTCTACCAATGAAAAATGACTTTAAAAAAAAGGAGTTCAATTTTCAGCAATATAGTTAAATTTTCAACAAAAAAGTTGAATATTCAACAAAACAGTTGAGAAAAAGATGATTTTTGAAAAATAGTTAAATTTCTAACAAAATAGTTGAATTTTTAACTAAATTGTTGAATTTTCAGCAAAACAGGTGAATTTTTCACAAAAAAAAAAGATTTCATTTTAACTA
>CAKNXH010063443.1:23680-37056 GCA_932178445.1 Andricus quercusramuli
AGCTCTTAAACGTAATTTTGGAATTTTCAAAAAAAACTAGTTGAATTTTTAAACAAATTGTTGAATTTTCGACCTGCAAAGATGAATTAAAAACAAAGATGAATTTTCAAACAAAAAGGATATCTTTTAAACGCAATTTTTGAATTTTCAAAAAAACTGGTTGAATTTTTAACCAAATTGTTAAATTTTCGACCTGCAAAGATGAATTTTAAAAAAATGATGAATTTTCAAACAAATAGGGTAACTTTTAAACGCAATTTTTGTTTTCTACGAACAAATATTTCAGTTCCATTTTGAAGAACAACATACGAATTTTCGATAAAAAGTTAATTTTGTAACCAGATTGTTGAATTTTCACCCAAAAAGGCGAATTTTCCCCAAAACAGTTGAACTTTCAAGCAAAAAGCATAATTTTCAAACACAATTTTTGAATTCTGTACCAAAATAGTTGAATTTTAAACCAAAAAGACGAATTTTCAGTAAAGGCCTATACAATGATTTTCCTATAATGAATTTGTTATAATTTTTTCGCAATACTAAAAAAATCATTACTAGACTCAGTATAGAAACAAATAATGTTAAAATATTGAAGGAATTGATGCAAAAAGAGAGAAATTTCAAAGGAGTGATTTATTTAACGCAGAATTTGAAATTATTTCAAAGGATTTCACAGGATTCCACAGATTTCAAGGAATTTTACAGGATTCTGAAGAATTAAAAATTTCAAAAAATCAACGAATTTCAAGACATTTGAAAAATTTCAAGGGATTTTGTACGATTTCTAAAGATTTCAAGGGATTTCTAGAGAACTAAATTCTAGAGAATGAAATTTCAAGGGATTTGAACTTTTTTTTAAATAGAAAACTTGAATGAATAAGTTTAATTCAATTTAAATTCAAGAAATTTGAAATGATTTCTACTTGTTTTATTCGATTTTTATGATTTCCAAAGATTTCAAGGGATTTTAAAAGATTTCTAGAGAACTTTAAGGAATGAATTAAATTTTAGTTCAAGAAATATATACCGATTTATGAAATTCCCAGGAACATGAACGAATCAAAAAAAAATTTAAACATTTGAAACATTATAAGTTAATTTAAAAGATTACAAAGAATTCCAAGAGATTAACAAAAAATTAAGAGATTTTGAAGAATTTTTTAGGATTTCCAAATATTTTATAGATAAAATAAATAAATTTTTATAAAATTTGTTTGGATTTCCAAATATTTCATGGATTTCTATATGACTAAATTCTAGAGAATTAAATTTCAAGGGATAAACAGGGATTCCATAGATTTCAAGAGATTTTAAGGTACTTCAAGGAATTTCACCAGATTTAGAGGAATCGATTTGAAAGATTTCTAGGAAGTTGAACGGTTTTTTCTTTAAAAAAGTTTAATAATTAAGTTTAATTTAATTTGTATTCAAGGAATTTTAAGGGATTTCTAGAGAACTTTAGGGAATAAATTAAATTTTAGTTCAAGATTATTATACCGATTTCTGAAATTTCAAGGGACATGAACAAAATGAAAAATTTCAAAGCGTTTTATATATTTTAACATACTTTAAAAGATTGCAAAGAATTTTCATAAAATTTAAATGAATTTGACAAAATTCCCAAAGATTTCTAGGAATTGTTGGCTTTTTCTACAGAACAATTAATTTAAATTTAATTTGTATTCCAGGGATTTCAAATGATTTCTACTTATTTTAATGTATTTTCACGATTTTCAAAGATTTCTGTGTGATTTCCAATGATTTCAAAGAATTTCACACATTTCAAGGGATTTCAACAGATTTCTAGGGAACCTGAAAGAGTACATTTATTCTATTTTCAATATATTTTAAGGTATTTTACAATGTTTAAAGGATTTTTTCAATCTCCAAGGATTTCAAGGGATTTTTAAGGATTCGCATGTTTTTTTTTTTTATAAAGAAAACTATAATGAATACGTTTAATTTAATTTATATTCAAGGAATTTCAAACAATTTCTACTTATTTCAATAAATTTTTACGACTTCCAAAATTTGAAGGGATTTTGAGGTAATTTAACTAATTTATAGAAAACTTTAGGAAATGAATTAAAATTTATTCGAAGCGTTTTTCTGCGGATTTTAACAATTTGAAGGGATACGAAGGAATTACAAAAATTTCAAAGGATTTCTAAGCTTTCAAGTTATTTTAAAAGATTCTAAAGAATTTCAAGAGATTTCAACATTTTCGAAGGATTTCAAAGAATTTTTTAGGATTTTCAAAAATTGTAAGGAATTTAAAAATATTTAAGAGATTTAAATTACCTTCAAGTTTTTCCAAAATTTTAGATTTCCAAAATAGAGATTTTGAAAGAATTTTATTGAATATTTAACGACTTCAAGGGATTTGAACGGTTTTTTCAAAAGTTTTATAAATGGGTTTTATTTTTATTCAAAGGATTTCAAACAATTTCGACTTATTTTAATAAATTTTTACAATTTCCAAAGATTTAGGGAGTACAATAAATTTTATTAAAAGGTTTTCTCTGTGGATTTTAACAATTTAAATGGATATGAAAAAATTACAAAAATTTCAAAGGATTTATAAGAATTGAAATTATTTTAAAAGATTTCAAAGAATTTCAAGAGATTTAAACATTTTTGAGGGATGTCAAAGAATTTTCTAAGATTTCCAAATACTGCAAAGGATTTTACAAGACTTGAGGGCTTTATAGAATCTATAAGTATTTCAAAGATTGTAGGTGAGTTTACTAATTATTTTCGTTGTTTAATGTGAACCCTAATATTAATAAGAAGCACTTTTAGGAAAACAAATTTTTTATGATAAAAATAACACTAATTGACCATTTTTGTATCAAATTTGTTTATAACAATTATTTATTAGTTTGAAAATTCATCTTTTTTGGTAGAAATGTAATCTTTTTTGAGTCAAAATTGCAACTATTTGGATAAAAATGAACTTATTTTTGTTCAGGATTAAATTATTTGTCTGAAAAACTGTATTTTTTGCTTGAATTGAACTGCTTTTGATTTAAAATGAAAATATTTTTTGTTAGAATTATCAACTATTACATTTTTCATCGAGAATTAATTCTGTTTGGTTGAAAATTAACTACTTGTTTGAAAGTTGAACTTCTTTGTTAAAAATTCATTTTTTTGGTTGAGGATTTATCAGTTTAGTTGAAAATTCGCTTTTTGTTTGGGTGATGAAGAATTTTTTAAATTAAAAACGTTCTTCCATTTCGGTATGAAAATGGGTATTTTCGAAAGAAAATTGATCCTCTCTGATTAAAAATTTAACTATTTGATTGAAAAATCAAATATTTGGTTAAAGTCGTCTTTTTTGATTAAAAATTCAACTCCTTAGTAAAAAGTTGAACTACTGTTACCAGTTCATTTTCTTGGTTGAAGGTTCAACTCTTCGGTTAAAAATTGATATTTTTTAGTTAAAAATGCACGTATTTTGTTGACAATTCGTTTTTATCGATAATTATTTTTCTTTTCACTAAAATTGTAAATTTTCCATTTCAGGTTGAAAATTATTTTTTTTTTCTGATTGAAATATCATGTAGATTGTTAAAAATTCATCTTTTTAATAGAAAGTTAACCTTCTGGATTTAAAATTCGTCTTTTATGGTAGAAAGATCATCTTTCTTGGTTGAAAAGTCGCCTCGTTTCGCTTACAATAATCCTTTTTGTAGAAAATTCCATTTTCTGGATTAAAAATGCAACTGTCCTTTGAAAAAATCGTCTTTTTGCTACAAAAATTGAACTATTTGGTTGAAATTTCAAATATTTTGTTGAGAATTTGTTTCATTTTTGGACAAAAATTAATTTTTTTTTTAATTGAAAATTTAATTATTCCATTTTTGGTCGAAAATTAATCTTTTTTTAGTTGAAATTTTATGTGTTTTGTTGATAATTCATCTTTTTTTGTATGAAAATAATTTTTTTGATTAAAAAATCAAAATTTTGTTTGGAAATTCAACTCTTTTCTTGAGAATTCATCATTTTAGTTGAAAATTCAACTATTTTGTTAAATTTTTGTTTTGTTTATAATTAATTTTTTTCATTAAAAATTTTAATAAACCATTTTTGGTTGAACATTGATTTTTTCTGGTTGAAAATTCATACATTTCGTTGAAAATTCGTCTTTGGTAGAAAATTATCCTTCCGGGTGATAAGTTCATCCTTAATGGTAGAAAAGTCAATCTTTCTGGTTTGAAAAGTTGCCTCTTTTGCCTTACAATAATCTTTTTTGTCGAAAAATCCACTTTCTGGATTAAAAATGCAACTGTCCTTTAAAAAAATCGTCTTTTTGGCTTGAAAATTGAACTATTTATTAAAATATTTTGTTAAAAAGTCATCTTTTTTGGTGACAAATCAAATCCCTTAGTTGAAAGTTGCATTACTGTAGAAAATTAATTTTTTTATTGAAGGTTCATCTCGTCGGTTGAAAATTTAAATATTTCGTTTCATTTTTGGGTGAAACTTGATTTTTTTAAATTGAAAATTTAATTATTTCATTTTTAGTTGATAATAATATATCCTTTTTAGTTTACAATTCAACTATTTGCTTAAAAATTAACATTTTTAGTTAATAATTAATCTATTTGTTGATCATTCATTTTTTCTTAGAATACAATTAATTTTCTTGATTGAAGATTCAAATTTTTGGTTGGAAATTTAACTCTTTGTTTGAATGTTGAACTCTTTTCTTAAAAATTCATTTTTATTGTTGATGATTCATCATATTAGTTGAAAATTCAACTATTTTGTTGAAAATTCGTTTTTCTTTTTGGCCTATAATTAATTTTTTTTATTAAAAAGGTAACTATTCCTTTTTAGGTTAATAATAGATTTTTCTGGTTAATAATTCATGCAGTTTGTTGAAAAATCGTCTATCTGTTTAAAAATTAACCTTCTTGGTTTAAAATTCGTCTTTTATGGTAGAAAAGTCATCTTTCTTGGTTGAAAATTCGCCTCTTTTAGCTTAAAAAAAACCTTTTTGTTGAAAATTCGACTGTTTCCGGTTAAAAATTCAACTGTCTTTTAGAAAAATCGTCTTTTGGCTTGAAAATTGAACTATTTGGTTGAAAATTAAAATATTTTGTTAAAAAGTCATCTTTTTTTTGTCAAAAATTAAACTCCTTAGTTCAAAGTTGAACCAATGTTCAAAATTCATTTTTTTGTTGAGGGTTCATCTCGTCGGTTCAAAATTTAAGTATTCAGTTGAAATCTTGTTTATTTTTTAGTTGAAAATTATTTTTTTAATTGAAAATTTAATTATTCCATGTTTGGTCGAATATTATTGAATGCTAAACTCTTTTCTTGAAAATTCGATTGTTTTGTTGTTGAAAATTCGTTTTTTTTTGTTCTTAATTAATTTTTCCCACTGAAAATGTAACTATTCCATTTCGGGTGAAAAATGGATTCTTTCTGGTTGAAACTTCATGAATTTTGTTGAAAATTCGTCTTTGGTAGAAAATTAACCTTCCGAATTACAAGTTCATCCTTTATGGTAGAAAAGTCATCTTTTTTGGTTGAAAATTGGTCTATTTTTGGCTTAAAATGATCTTTTTTGTCGAAAATTCCACGTTCTGCGATAAAAGCGCAACTAACTTTTAAAAAAAATTGTTTTTTTGGTCAAAAATTCAACTCCTTACTTGAAATTTGAACTAATATTTAAAAAAAAATGTATGTTGAAGGTTAACTGGAAATTTAACTATGTATTCCATTTTTGTTTGAAAAAGTATCATTTTTTAGTTGAAAATTCAACTATTTGATTGGAAATTGATATTTTTAGTTAATAATTCATGTATTTTGTTCATATTTCATCTTTTTTGTATCAAATTAATTTTCTTAATTTGAAAAAAAAAAAACGTTTTGTTGTGAATTCAACTCTTTGAATGTTAATTCTATACTTGAAAATTCATTTTTTTTGTAGATAATTCACCCTATTTTGTTTAAAATTCATTTTCTTTTTGTTGGGAATGATTTTTTTTCCATAAAAATGTGACTATTCCATTTCGGGTTGAAAAACGATTTATTCTGTTTGAAAATGCATGCATTTGGTTGAAAATTCGCCCCTTTTGGCTTAAAATCAACCTTTTTGTTGAAATGTCCAATTTTCGGGTTAAAAATTCAACTGTACTTCAAGAAAATCGTCTTTTTGGCTTGAAAATTCAACTATATTATAATTTTTATGGATTATTGAGGGTGATTTGGGGGGGAATGTTTATTTTAAGGGCACTATTTTTCATATTTTTATAAGAACATTTTTTATATAATTTGCCACTTTAATATTCATTTTAATTTCATAAAATTCAGAGGACACTTATACTTTTTAGTGTCTTAAAGGGTGATTTTTGGCATAGCTGGGGGTTAATTAAATTAAAAAAAAATTGCAGGCTTCGTACGGCTCACTAAAAATTTGTTTAAAAATTTCAAAAAATTAGAAAAAAAATTTTTCCACAAAAAAGACACGACATGAGGGGTTGAGACTTTAAAAAATCAGAAAAATAATTTTTTTGGACCAGCCAAATAGACATTACCAAATATTTTATACATCAGGTTGATTATTTAAAAGGAAGAAATTTACATAATGATGAACTTACTCTCGTCGTTTTCTTCGATTTCTGTTTCTTGCCATTAAATCTGCATCGTTAAACACGTATTCAGCCATTTTGTAAAAAACAATTATTCAATTTCAACAGTCTTTAAAATAATCTTGAGCCTTTGAACCTAAAAATAGAAAACAAAATCAGAAAATTCTATACGAAATCTAGAAAATATATCATGACCAGTTTTCGTTTTTTCATAAGAATACACCTGAATTTTATTCGATTCATATTCTTTTTGCAGAGTTTAATAATAGAAAATAAAATAAAAATTCATTTAATCTTTTACAAAACAATGTTACGGGAAATAAAAAATCTACATTCTTGATTCCGCGATTGAATCATTTTTGTAATTTATTTTCAGTTTCTGATACAAAGTTTTTATTTCTTGAATGATTCCAGAAAATTATTCACTTAAGCAAGATGTTGAAATAATTTAAGCATAATAATTAAAAGTACAATATTCAATGTGTATTTAAAATTATTTCTAATTTTTAGGTTATGTTTCTCTACTACACGAAAGAGAATAAAGTTTTCAGTACAACAGATCAATGTTTACAATATTCGGGTACTATACATTTAGTAAATTATTCTGGATGTCGTATTTTTAATAAATTTACTTTACCTGCAAGCTCATAAAAAAAGATATATTTTTTGCTGCGAGTTTTTCGTGTTCGATTTCATTTCAGAAATTCAAGCACGCAACTAGCTATTTCAGGTTGGGTGATGCCAATGTGGACGCCTTGAGCTACTGCGCTTGCGTTATGGTCCCGCGTTGATTGGCCATGGTTGGCGCAAAATTCAAAATAGGTGTAATGAAGAATTATTTTTATTAAGATAACTAATTATTATAAAATGCATGATAATACATATAAATTCTGTAACTCAACTATAAATAATTTACATACATCCGTTCGCATTTAATGATGAATATTTATTTTAATTACAAGATTTGTTTTTAATACCCATTTTGAATTCCGCGCGAACTGCAGCCAACTAGCTGCTAGGCGCGATCCTAATGCAAGCGCAAGCGCAGTAGCTCAAGGCACCCGCAGTGCGGGAAATCCAAGATGTCTGCACGCCGAGGGTCAAACAATAACACCATTTGCCTGGGACGAAAAATTATTTTTTAAATAAATTTAAAAAAAAGATTTTGCACGATAAATGTATCCGGATATTGATTCTATTCCCTCAAAAGCTATTCAAATAAAAAAATGATAATATTTATTGCAATTATTTTAAGATTTAATTAAATAGCTTTTGAAAAATTAAAACCAGAGAAAAAAATCATTTTTTTCTAATTTATCAAAAAAATCAAGTTTCGTCCCATGCAATGGGGAAGTTTACCAATCACCAGAGTGCGAGATCTGTTCGGATCCGCGTTCTGGGGAAATTTAAATTTAATAAATGAAAAATAGCTTTTTCTATATAAATGATTAATAAAA
Source organism: Andricus quercusramuli (assembly GCA_932178445.1). Classification (NCBI taxonomy): domain Eukaryota; kingdom Metazoa; phylum Arthropoda; class Insecta; order Hymenoptera; family Cynipidae; genus Andricus; species Andricus quercusramuli. The sequence goes on from CAKNXH010063443.1 coordinate 31,740, forward strand.
GCTTATAGTTTATTTATAAAATATAGTAAAAGACTAAGTCATTTAGTTTGAAGAGGAAAGTTCGTGTGTATTTTCTGGACAAATTTCTTCTCTTTATCTCACTAGTAGCTTAATGGGAAAGCATCCGACCGGCCATTGGAAGTTCTGTGGTTCGATTCCCAGCGGAGCGGAAGGAGAAGATCTCTTTTCAGAAAAAAAATTATTCAGAAAAATTTAATATTTTAATTACTGGTCACTTTTTTGGGCGTAGGTCTGAATTTTACACACATGTAACATTATTGTCTACTGAAAAATTTTAAAGTACGTGTTTTGATAAAATTCTGTATTTTTAACAAAATAGCAGAACTTTCAACTAATAAAGATAAATGTTGAACCAAGAATGAAATAGTTCAATTTTCAACCAAAAATATGAGTTTACAAACAAGAAGATTTAATTTCTACTAGAAAGACAAATTTTCAACAAAATACATAAATTTCCAACAAAATATTTGAAGTTCTAACTAAAATAGGTCAAATATTCGACTGAGAAAATAAATTTTAAACCAAAAATGGAATAGTGAAATTTTTAGAAAAAAATTGAATTTCTAACAATACAGTTCAATTTGCAATCAAAAAAGTAAATTTTCAACTAAAAAAGAAAAAATTTTAAACCAAAAATGGAACAGTTAAATTTTATGTTAAAAAATTAATTTTCAAACACATAGTTGCATTTTCAACAAAAAAGATCGATTTTGGAAAAAAGAAGAAGGAATTTTTATAAATTAGTTAAATTTTCAACCAAAAAATGATTTTTCAACCAAAAAGATCGAATGTTAAGCATCAACATTAATTTTTAACCAATAGAGACGAATTTTCAAAAAATCATAAGATTTTTCAAATAAAAAAGATCAGTTTTCAATGAAGAATAAGAAAAAATAAAAGACGAATTTTCAAAAAAATAGTTAAATCAATCAAAGAGAAGAAACTTCAACTGATAAAAATATTGATGAAAAATATTTGAATTCAACGGAAAAGAAAGAAAACGATTTTCAAATTTTTTCCTTCCAAATTGAATGACTGACACTTTGACTCTTTTTAACGAATGAATTATAAACTTTTATTGATAATTTGTACAAAAAAGCTATTTTTCATAAATTAAATTTGAATATTTGCAGAACTCGGACCCATTCATTTTTTTTTGCAGATTAATGAATTGAAAATTTATCTATTCTATTTTTTGTTTTCAAAAATAAACTATTGAAAATTAATGCATCGTTTTGAAAATTCGTCTCTTTTCGTTTAATATTATTCTTAAAAAGTCATCTTTTAGTTGAAAAATTTTTTCTTTGGTTAACAATTAAACTATTTTTTTAAACCGTTTTTCTTTTGCTTTAAAATTTATCCTCTTGTTTGAAAATTCATTCCGTTGTAGTTGAAAATTCTACTATTTTGTTGAATCTCCTTTTTTTGTTCAAAATAATTTTTTTAAACTGAAAATTAAACTATTCCATTTTTGGTTAAAGAATTTATCTTCTTTAGTTCAAAATTCAACTATTCGGTTGGAAATTCGTCCTCTTTTGGTAGAATATTATTCTTCTGGTTAAAATTTTTTGTAAAATTTACCGATTTTGTTGAAAATTCTTCTTTTGGTTCAAAATTAATTTCTTACTGAATATATTTAATTATTTAATTTCTTGAAATGTATCTTATTTAGCTGAAAATTAATTTCTTTCGTTGAAAATTGCACTATTTTATCGAAACTCCTTTTTTGGTTCAAAATTATTTTTTTACTGAAAATTAAGCTATTCTACTTTTGTTTAAAAACGTATCTTTCTACTTGAGAATTCGACTATACGTATATGGTTGAAAATGTATGTATTTTTTTGAGAATTCTTTTTTTTTCTATTGAAAATTTATTTTTCCAACTGAATATTTCAATATTCCATTTTTTTTAATTTGATATTTTTTATTTGAAAATTATTCTCTTTCGTTGAAAATTCGTGTATTTTGTTGAAAATTCGTCTTTATTGGTAGAATATTATATACTCCATGTTTGATTATGGTTGAAAAAGATTTTGTTGAACATTTTTTTTATGTGAGGAAAATTAATTTTTTAACTATAGCATTCTTTGTTGAAAATTCAAATATTTTGCGAACATTCGTTTTTATGTGGTTGCAAATTACTTTTTTTCTATTTGAAAATTCGTCTTTTCGATACAAAATTATTTGCTTGAACATTCATCTTTTTAGTTGAAAATTCATTTGCTTGATTGAAAATTTTAATATTTCGTTGAATGCACCTTATTTTTTTTTTTTTTTGAAATTATTTTTTTACTAAAATTTTAACTATTCCATTTTTGTTAAAAAATGTATCTTTTCTAGTTGGAAATTTAACTATGTGATTTAAAATTTTTAATTATTTTGTTGAAAATTCTCCTTATTGGTAAAATATTGTTCTTCTTTGAGAATTTTTCTATTCCGATTATTGTGAAAAATCATTATTTTTCGAAGTTATTAAAAAAAAAAACACCAGATTTATCTTATTATTGTTTAACCCTCAGCGTGTAGACATCTTGGATTTCCCCCACTTAACCTAATCTATCTAATAAGAGTAGATGACGCGGGAAATCGCTCAATTTTTAAATTTACCGCAAATTTTATAAACAAATTTGAAATTATAGTCAGAATGTCAAATTCAGAATGTGTCCGAAAGCATTTTTCAATTTCATGATTATTCATATTATTTTATTTATAGTTTATGACACAAGAATTTACCTTTTTTCTTGTTTTTCGCTTAAATGCGAATTGATTTAATAGAACTCAATGATTGAAAGGTCTACTATTATATTTTTGATTCGGAATTAGTAATCTCATTTTGTTTAAAATTTAATTATTCTTGTAAATTGGTTTTTTTTTTATAATTAGCTTTTTAAATAAAAAATTTATATATTCTCTTTCGAGTTGAAAATTCATATTTTCAATTAAAAATTCATTCCAATTAGTTCAAAATTTAGATATTTGATTGAAAATTGAAATATTTTGTTAAAGGGAGTTTTTTTGTCAAAAATGCAACTTCGCAGTTAAAAGTTGAACTATTACTCTGTTAAAAATACATTTTTTTGTTTTTGAAGATTGCTTTCGTCGGTTGAAAATTTAACTATTTTGTTGAAAATTCATTTCATTTTTGGTTAGAAATTAATTTGTTAACAGAATAAAATTTAACTACTCCATTTTTGTGTGAAAATTTATATATTTTTAGTTTAAAATTAAACTATTTTGTTGAAAATTTATTTCTTTTTAGTTGAAAATTCAAGTCCTTGGTTGAAAATGCATGGATTTTGTTTGAAAATTGAACTATTTTGTTGAAAATTTAGCTATTTCGTTCAAACTTCGATTTTTTAAAGTTGAAAATTGATTTTTTTAGTGAAAAATTCAACTATTCGGTTGAAAAATCATCCTTTTTGGTAGGAAATTAATCTCCTTAGTGAAAAAAAACATATTTTTGGTGGGAAATTCAACTATTTCGTTTAGATATGAAACTGTTTTTTTGAAGATTAATTTTTTCTTGAACACATAAAATTGTAGTTGAAAATATTCATCTTCTTTGAGTAAAAATTCTACTACAATTTGGTTGAAAATTTACTTATTTTGTTGAAAATGCAACTATTTTGCGCAACAGTAATATTTTTGTTAAAAATTCAACTACTTGGTTGAAAATTGAACTAATTTGTTAAAAAGTCATCTTTTTAGTGGAAGATTCATCTTTTTGGTTGAAAATGTAACTATTTTGTTAAAGATTCTTTCTATTTTTGGCTGAAAAATAATTTCTGATTTGTATGGCTGGGAATTGTAACGCAAGCCTCTGACATACGCGTTGTGTCTTAAGTCACAGACCGGTCTAATTTGAAAAAAACAAACAATTTTCAATATTTTTCTTTTATAATTTTTGAGTACTTAGATGTGTAATAATAATGGTAAATGCCATAATAATGCATTCTTCAGGATGAAATTTCAATTTTTTATATTCTTTTTAATGAAATATAATTAGCCTAATTCTAAATGTAGATGCGTAACATAAGTGCAACACAATGTTTTCTTTCAGAGAACTCATATCGGTCCACATCGGTATTTTATAAACAAAGATGACTAAGCAGGTAAAGGAGAGAATGCGTTTTAGGAAATAAAACAGTTTGAAGAATGAATCAAGGAATTTTTTTAATGATTAAAATTATATAATTTTTTAACAATTTTAGGTTGAAACACTAAAATTAAAGGATTTTACATTGTTATTGAAACATTCAAATTCAAAAATGTCACTTGTAAATTATGCCCATAAAACGGGTACTTTGATCATTTTTCCCGCAATAATTGAGAAATAATTTACACGACATTATATATAAGAGAAAATAAATTTTCATACTCCTACATGTGCGTGAGTTATTATTTGCTTTATTTAAGATTTCAATTTTAGTTAACGTTTACCGATGATGTTGACACATAACTCTGCCTCGAATCGTAGTTTAGGACGCACGTAATGTTTTTTTTCAGCAAAGTCATGATGTTAAAATCTTGCGTTAATCCCATCGCCGACGTAAACAATGGTGAAATTCATCAAATCAAGAGAAAAATGTACTCTTTAAATCTGAGTCAACAACACGAATGAATAACTACGTGATTGCTGAGTAATCATGAGAAATATTTACTCGTGGAATGGAAATCTCTGCGAAGCTGAAAATATAAAATTTCGTCGCTCGCTTTCATTTGTTATCAGCTGCAACGTCAGGTCTCAAATATACTTCTTTGCCTACACGGAGAGACTTTCGATATCAATATTTGGTACACACTGCACCTATAATTAAAATAAAATGTAAGAATTTGGGGATAATCGGGGTACTGTTATAAAGATTCCTACTACAATAAGAGATGATGGTATTTCTGTATCTATTATTATAAACTTGAGCGAGCAAAAATTAGTATTCACGTTTAGAAAGTCTCATTTACTGTTTGAGAATTGCGAGTATGAAAAAGTGATAATGGTCAATAACAAGTTTTCTAAAAAATATTTTCAATAGTAAATATTTTAGGAAACATAAATTATAAGAAATGTCCCTCTTTTAATCCAGAATAAATTGAAAATCCAAATTTCATCCCCTCATACACAATAAAACTGTATTTTTTGAATTATCCCTTCTAACTCAATAAAAACCTTAAAAATATAAAATGTACTGCCAATTTAACAAAAATTAAAATTTCCTCATTTCAAGCTGGATAAAAATGTTAAAAATACAATACTTCCCATTCTTCCACTTAATACAAATTTTAAACAAAAAAAGTTCCT
>CAKNXH010063445.1:14603-62852 GCA_932178445.1 Andricus quercusramuli
ATGCAAAATATCAATTTTCAACCAAATAGTTGAGTTTTCACCAAAAAAATATAAATTGATTTTCAACAAAGCAGTTACATTTTTTTAATGGAAAAAAAATAAAAATTGTTTCTCTCATAAAGTACAGATATATTAAAAAAATTTGAGAATCAGGCTCAAGGAACGTTACATTCTTTAAATCGTATGATGAGCTCTCTTTTAAATTAATAAAAAGCAAGCGGTATTTTCTCGGGGTTTTACGGTAAAATTGTTAAATTTATTTTATTCTTAATTTCGACAACTTGAACAATAATAAATTATAATTCAATTAGATTAAACTGAGTTAATCCGAAAAATCTAAGATCCATAAACCGTGAAATAGTAACTAAATTAGGGTAGAAAAAAGTAAAGAAAAAATAGAAACCCTTTTTTAAATTGACAAAAATTATTAAAATAATCAAAACTTGAATTTTTCGACAATCAGAAGTAAATTCCCGGGTTTTAAATTAAATTCCCGGTAATTTGGGAAATTAATTCGAAATGTTAACTTACCTATTCGCAAGCCATTCTGCCCGCATTTCAGTTGTTCTGACTGCAAACATTGCTTTTGTAAGTTCAACCTCCAGCTGTTTTCGACCAACACCGGTGCATCTTGCTCTTGCTTGACAAGCACCATAAGTTGCAATATTATTATCAGCTCCAGCTCTCCAATCGACCAACGGATCGTACACAAAAGCTTCCAATAAAGTCAAAAGAGTTTCTCGACCACGTCGCATTACCCTCAAAGTGTGCTCGCATGCCAGCCTAAATATACCCTGCAAAAATAAAAAAAAATCATATTAAAACAGGGTGGCTGAAAAAACTTAATTTTAAAAATTCCCTGACTGAACTACAAATTCGCATGGAATTTCAAAAAAAATCCACAAAAAATCACATCAAATTTTTAAAGATAATGCAAAAAAAGGAAGTAATAAATTTACTTTTTTAGGGATATAGAGCACATGATTCTCATTGATTTTCAAATATTCCCTGCACAATCAAAATAAAATTTAAAGTTAAACTGTTAAACTGTTAAACTTGCCAACTTGGATTATTTTCAAAAATGAGAGAAATGTATAATTTACATTAATTTTAACTCAGAGCCTAAAACAAAATTAATACAGATACAATATTAAATTCAATATGAAACGCTTTGAACTCCTAAGATTTAAAGTATAAATCTATAAAGATTATTTTCTAGTCAAATAGTTGAACTTGAAAAAAAAAAAATAATTTTCAACCAAACAGTTTCATTTATAACCAAACAGCTGAGAACTTTCAAGAAAAAGAGACAAATTTTTAACAAAGTAATTGAAATTTTAGCCGAATAGCTGAATTTTCAACCTAAAATGATGAATTTTCAATCAAATGGTCGAATTCTCAAGACGAAAAGACGAATTTTGTTTAAGTTAGTTTTATTTTGAACCTGAAAAGTTAAATTTTCAATACAAAAGATTTTTTTCAACGAAGAAAAATGAATTTTAAACCAAAAAGTTGAATTAAACAAAAAAATTGTCAACCAAATAGTTGCATTTACAGCCAGATAATTGAACTTTCAATAAAAAGAGACGAATTTTCAACAAAGTAGTTGAACTTCTCACTAAATTGTTGAATTTTCAACAAAAAAGTTAACTTTCAACCGAAAAAGATGATTTTTCCATCATAAAAGATCAATTTTCAATCCAGAAATGTGAATTTTATACCTAAAAAGACGATTGTTCATCAAAACAACTGAATTTTGGACCAAAAAAGATGTCTTGAACAAAATAATTGAATTTTCAACCAAACGGTCGAATTTCAGATTAATTTGAAAAAACTAAAACTCTGAATACGGATTTACGAAATTAAAAATTGTTCAATTTCAAAGGCTATCAATTAAAAATTTTCTAAGTATAAACCTTTAATAAGACATTATTCAATTTTTATGTTCTCAATTAAAATTGTACAATTTTTCTAGTTTTAAATATCAATGTTAAAAGTTTCATTGTGATTCGAACCCTGAATTTTTCATTTTATCTGACAATTAATATTTAAAGATCAGCATTTCATCCAGTAATATTTTTAACATAAAATCTTTTATCAATGGAATAAAACAATTTCAGATTGAAATTTGGTAATTTCAAATTTATTGAATTATTTCTAACAAAAAATATTACTTTTCCACCATAAAAGATGATTTTTTTTAGCCAAAAGTTTGAATTTCATTCAAGAAATATGCATTTTCAACCAAACAGTTGAATTTCCAAACAAATAGTTTAATATTTAATTACAAAACAAATGTATACCAAAAATGGAAAATTCAAATTTTCAGTAAAAAAAATTAATTTTCAATAACAAAAAAACGAATTTTCTTTAAAAGAGATGAACATTCCATTACAAAAATAAGTTTGTAACAAACTACTTACAATTTTACCCGAATAGTTGAATTTTCAATTTTAAAAGATCAGTTTTCAACATAAAATTTAAATTTTCAACCAGAGTTGAATTCTGAACCAAAATGACGAATTTTCAACTGGAATAGTTGAATTTTCATTTAGAAAAATGAATATTAAACAAAAAAAATAATTGAATTCTCAACATAACTTATGAATCTTTAACAAAAAAAATGATTTTTTAACAAAGTGGTTTTTTTACTTCAATCCTGAACCAAACAAGATTAATGTTCAACCAAACAGTTGCACTTTTATCCAAAAAATATTAAATTTCTACTTAAGACGATGAATTTATAAACCAAACAGAAAAATCTACAAAAAATATGTAGTATATTCAAAAAATTTTCATTTTCCTTAACCATTAATATTAAAAGACCAGAATCTTAATCTCGTAAAATTTTTAACATAGAAATTCTCTGACTTTTGCAAGATTTTTTTCAAAATCCCTGACTTTTTCCTGATTTCTAGTTTTTTCAAACAAGTCTTCAGAACGATTGTAAATTCAAAGCAATTCAAATTTAAAAATATTCAATTCCCAGATAAAAGCTATTAAAATTGAACAATTCTTATTCCAAGTTCTACAAGCAGAAAATCATTAGTGTTAAACATTTTCAAACCGATTTTAAATTAAAACATTCAAAATTTAATTTAACTTTTAGGGCATCAATATTAATTTTTAAATTATACAATTTTGAGAAAATTTAAGTTGAAAGTTGAAAATTCATCTTTTTTGGGAGAAAATGAATTTGAGAATTCATCTTTATGGTTGAAAATTGAATTGTTATGTAGAAAATTTATCTATTCTGGAAGAAATTTCATTTCTTTTAATAAAAATACAACTGTTTGGTTGAAAATTATTCCATTTTGGTCGAATTCAACAGCTTTTGATTTAAAATTAAAATTTGTAACGACTGAAATATCAAGTTTTACATTTTATATTGAGAATTCATCTTTTTTGGTTGAAAATTCATCCTTTTGGTTTTAAATTAGTTTTTTTTTTATTGATTGTAAATTAAATTTTGTAATGAAAATTAAACTATTCCGTTTTTGGTAGAAAATTGATCTTTTTTATTTGAATCTTCAACTATTTTGGTAGAAACTTCAATTATTTGGTTGAAAATTAACTTTTTTCTTCAAATGTTTACTTCTTTGTAGAAAATGCGTCTTTTTGGCTTTAAAATTCAAAAATTTTGAATATTTTTTTAATGAAAAATCTTTTATGGTTGTTTGTTGTTTCTGGCTTAAAAATTAATCTGTTTTTGATTTTAAATAAAAATTTGTTTGGTGGAAATATCAACGTTTACATTTTTTGTTCTACGGTTGAAAATTGAATTATTTTAATAGCAATTCTTTTTTTTCACTGAAAATTAATTCTTTTTTTTTAACTGAAAATTTATGGGGCACAATGGGCTTGCCTGATCTACATGCTATAAATACTGTGAATATAAACTGACTAAAAATTCAATTATTTTGTTGAAAATTAATTTTTCTAACTGAAAATGTAACTATTTTGGTAGAAAATTCAACTATTTGGTTGAAAATTCGTCTATTTCGGTACAAGATGAATTTCCTCAGCTGAAAATCCATATTCTGGGGTGAAAATTCAACTATTACATTTTTTGTTGAGAATTCCCCTTTTTAAATGAAAATTCAACTACTTAGCTATAAGTTCAGTTCAATTTAATTAAAGTTTATCTCCTTGGTTGAAAACGTAACTATTTTCTTGAAAATTTGTTTGTAAATCATCACTTTTAACATTTGAAAAAGTCCCCAATTTCATTATTTAATTTAATAATTCAGAGTTGCGGAATACTTTGAAAATCCCGTTATTGTAAATTTAGTAAACAATTTTTGGGAATGAAGTTCAAACCGCAAATCATCCCATCACACGTTTCAAAAAGTGACATGGGAAAGGTGTTTGCCTAAGAATTTGTAAATCGTGAGTGATTCAACAAAAACCAGTTTTTTTTTCTATCCATATATTGCCTATTTGGCAACTATATAAATAAATTATTCCATCTTTGGTCTCTAGCAGATACCAGACAGAATCGACCAAAGTATCAAGTTCATAATTAACAGATAGGAGAAAAATCAGAGACCCATTTCTAAGACCAGAAATATTATGAAAGTTTAGTTTTATTTTTAATTTGTTTAATGACCAGCAAAATCCTTTGTAATAAATCATTCCGACAATGAGAATTATCTCTCGGAACTTCAGGATTAACAAAGTAAGTACTCTGTAATTTCTTGCTTGATCTTTGTTCTTTTAGTAAGGGGTCATCCGCAAATCCTTCTTTAACTAAAATGATGAACCTTCAACCAAAAAATGAATTTTTAGCCAAATAGTGGAATTTTCAACAAAACAGACGAATTTGCAATAAAATAGTTCAATTTATAGTTTAAGAAAATGTTTTTTTTTTCAATAAATAAACATAAAATTTAACAAAATAGTTCAATTTTCAACCAAAAAGATGAATTTTCAATCAAACAGTTAAATTTTCCACACAAAAAATCAATTTCCCACTAAAATGATGAATCTTTAGCTAAAAAAAGGAATTTTTAACCAAATAGTTGCATTTTTAACTAAAAAAGATGAATTTTCAAACGAATGGTTAAATTTTTAATAAAAAAGATTAAACTTTACCCAAAAACAGTTGCATTTTCAAGCCAAGAAAACGAATTTTCTAAAAGACAGTTGAATTTTCAGCAAAATAATTAGATTTTCAATAAAACTGTTGAGATTTGGAACAAATAGTTGAATTTTAAACCTACAAAGATGAATTTTAAACAAAAAATGTAATAATTGATAACTCAACCAAAAAAAAAAAATGATATTTCTACCAAAAGAGGCGAACTTTCAACAAAATACATGAAATTTCTAACAAATAGTTTGATTTTTAACCTACAAAGATGAATTCTATACAAAAAATGTATTTTTCACTAAATATATTGATTTTCTACAAAAGAAGGCGAATTTTCAATTAAACAGTTAAATTTCCAGTAAAAAAAAAATAAGTTTCAATTAAAAAATAAGAATCACGATGGAATTGTTAAATTTTAAGCTGAAAAATTAATTTCAAAATAAAAAAAAAATAGAAATTTCAACAAAATAGTTCAATTTTCCACCACAGAAATTAATTTTCAACTAAAATTCTAAATGTTCAACTGAAAAAATGAATTTTCAACCAAATCGTTGCCTTTTTTACGAAAAAAGATGAATTTTCAACCAAAACGGTATAGTTAAATTTTTAGTTGGAAAATTAGTTAATTGATTAATTTTTAGCTAAAAAATACACTTTTAACTAAAAATGGAATAGTTACATTTTCAGAAAAAAAAACGATTTCCAAAAAAATTGAATTATCAACTAAAATGATTAATCTTTAATCAAACATCAATTGTTATCTAAATATTTGAATTTTATCCAAAAAGATAAATTTTCAACCAAGAAGATCGATTTTCTACTAAAATTACGAATTTTCTGCTACAAAAGAACCATTTTCAACCAGAAATAAAGTTTTTGAATTTTTCATTAAAAAAAAATTAGTTTTCAACATAAAAAAGGATGTTTAACAAAATTGTTAAATTTTTAGCCAAAGAAATAAATTTTCAAACCAAACGATCAATTTTCAACAAAGATGTTTAATTTTCTACAAAAAAAGACGAACTTTCATTCAAATAGTTAAATTTTCAACTAAAAAAAAAAAATAAACCTTCGACCAAAAATTTTTTTTTTAAGCCAAACACTTTAATTTTTAATCAAAATGATGAATTTTCAATCAAAAAGATTAATTTTATACCAAAAAGACGAATTTTTCCAACTAAAAATGGTGTAGTTTTATTTTCAGTTTAGAAAATTCATTTTTAATTAAAATTATAAATTTTCAAGAAATAATTTGAACCCTCAACCAAAACAGATAAATTTTCAATTAATCAATTGTATTCTTAATAAAAAAAGACGAATTTTCAACAAAAGATTTGAATTTGAAAACATTTGCAAAAGAAATCGGAATTAGGATAATTTACAGTGTAAAGAATAATAGTTTAAATAAATTATAAAATTGATTTTCAATTCTTTAAAAATATTAGCTTATAAAACTGATTTTTTTGTAGTAAACAAAGTTAACTTTCCACCGCAAACTTTTTGATTTCCGAACACACAATGTGTATTGAACTATTAGGCAACATTTTAGGACTTGAAATTTTTTTGGTTAATTTTGGAAGATATTATTTTTCTTTATTGACTGAAAATTCAACTATTTTGTGAAAAATACATCTTTTTGGTTTTAAAATCTATATTTTTCGGTTAAGAGTACAACTGTTTGGTTGAAAATTCATCATTTTATTTTAAAATACATTTCTTTGATTAAAAATTTAACCATTTTGTTAAAAATTTCAGAAAAGCTTATGTAATTTGTGGACGACCCCTTGATAGAATATTTTTGTAACACAAAATCTTTTTTTCAGATTAACCGCAATGAGAGCATTAAAAAATGATACAATATCAAACGACACAAGTTTGCAAGTCCCTCTTCTGCCGGGAAATATTTTTGGTTGGGTATTTCTCGACGTTTTACTTTTTTTTGTCATTGTTTGTGGAAATATTTTGACAATTCTTGCAGTTAGATTGAGTCGCCGCTTGAGACATGTCATATCAAATTACTTGATTTTGAATCTCGCAATTTCTGATCTTTTAGTTGGTTTAACATTACCGTATGATTTAGCATTTTACTTTAGCGAAACGATAAATAAAATAGAAGCAACGTGCATTTTGAGATTTGGAATGATTAGTTTAGCATGTTGCGCTAGTATTTTTAATGTGAGTGCAATTGCTGTAGACAGATATATTGCCATTATTCATCCATTCAATTATTCCACACGAGTGACAAGAAAAGCAATTTTTTGTACTATTTTAATTGGATGGATAAGTTCAATAGCTATTGCAACAGTGCCAGTCTATTGGAACAATTTTGATTCCAATTCTGTCTGTGAAGTAGATGTCGTATTGCCAAGGTAATAAACATTTCAAATTTATTATTTAATCAGGGATTTAATCTTGGATTTACAATCAAATAGTTAAAGTTTCAAGCAAAACAGACGAATTTTTAAAAAAAAAACTAAATTTTTAACCAAATAGTTGAATTTTTTTACCAAAAATGATGTATTTTCAACCTATTTGTTGAATTTTCATTCAAAAAAGACAAACTTTCACCATGAAAGACGAATTTCCAATCATACAGTGAAATTTAAAACCAAATAATTAAACTTTCAAGCTAAAGAGACGAACTTTCAACAAAGTTGAATTTTTAACCAAACAGTTACATTTTCGACCAAGAAGGATGAATTTTTAAACAAAAAATATGACTTTTCCACCAAAAGATGAATTTTCAATCTAAAAGGGCGAATTTTCTATAAAAATAAACGAATGTACAGCAAAAAATTAGATTTTCGACAAAAAAATGTAATGACTTTAGTCTACAAAGATGAATTTTTAACCAAATAGTTGAATTTTTGACCAAAAATTATGTATTTTCAACCTATTTGTTAATTTTCATCCAAAAAAGACAAACTTTCAACCATGAAAGACGAATTTTTAACCAAAAACGATAAATTTTGAACCTATTAGTTCAATTTTCATCCAAAAAAGACGAAGTTTCAACAAAAAATACGAATTTTCTACCAAAAAAATAACCTATTAATTAAATTTTTATCCAAAAAGACGAATTTTCTACCAAACAAATTAATTTTCAACTATACAGTGAAATTTTCGTCCAAATAGTAAAACTTTCATGCAAAAGAGACGAATTTTCAATAAAAATGTTGACTTTTCAAACAAAAAGTGAAATTTTTAACCAAATAGTTGAACTTTGAACCATAAACGATAAATTTTAAACCTATTAATAAAATTTTCATCCAAAAAGACGAATTTTCTACTAAACAAATTAATTTTCAACTATACAGTAAAATTTTCGACCAAATAGTAAAACTTTCATGCAAAAGAGACGAATTTTCAATAAAAATGTTGAATTTTTAAAAAAAATTTGAATTTTTAATACGAAAAAAATGAATTTTCAATCTATTAGTTGAATTTTCATCTGAAAAGATGATGTTTCTCCCAAAAAAATAAATTTTCAACCAAACAGTAAAAATTTACGAACAAGTGGTTGAACTTTCAAGCAAAACAGACGAATTTTCAACAAAAAAGTTCAATTTTTAACTAAAAAGTTATATTTTGAAAACGAAAAAAATGAATGTTCAACCTATTAGTTGAATTTTCATCTAAAAAGATGAATTTTCTCCCAAGAAAATTAATTTTCGACCAAACAGTAAAAGTTTACGAACAAATTGTTGAACTTTCAAGCAAAACAGACGAATTTTCAACAAAAAAGTTGAATTTTGAACCAACAAAAGATGAATTTTCAACCAAGCAGATTCATTTTCTATTAAAAAAGAGGAATTTTCAATCAAATATGGAATTTACGAACAAATGGTTGAATTTTCAAGCACAACAGATGAATTTTCTACCAAAATATGAATTTTTAATCTAAAAGGACGAATTTTCTGTCCAAAAAACAAATGTTTAACTGGACTGTTCAAATTTACAATTGAATTTTCGACCAAAATAGTAGATGGCTTTTTAACAGAATAGTTCAATTTTCAACAAAATAATTATCTTATCAAGAAAATAGTTAAATTTTTGACCAAATAGTTGAATTTTCAGTCTACAAAGATGAATTTTCAACGAAATGATCGAATTTTCAAACAAAAAAGATAAAACCCGGAAAGTTGAATTTTCTAAAAAAAAAAAAATAATTTTCAACCAAGAAAGATAAATTTTCAATGAAAATGGTCGAATGTTCAAGAAAACAGTCGAATTTTCAACCAAAAAATATGACTTTTTGACAAAATAGTTGAATTTTCAAGGAAATAAATCAAGTTTGAATCAAATAGTAGAATGTTTAACCAAAAGAGATGAATTCTGAATCAAAAATATAATTTCGTTGGGAATTTCGTTTTATCACTTTGTTAAAAATTCATTTTTTTGTCGTTGAAGACTCTTCATTCCAGTTGAAAATTCATCACCTTAGTTGAAAATTGAAATTTATCTTCTTTCTTGAATGTAAAATCTTTTCTGGTTAAAAAATCAACTATTTAGTTTAAATTTCGCTTTTTTCGGATCAATTCAAGTTTTTTATTTAAAATAAAATTATTTTTTCGTTAAGATATAAACTATTACATTTTTCATTCAAAATTCATCTTTATTGGTTAAAAATTCAAATAATTGATTAAAAGTTTAACTACTTTGTTATTTAATTTTTTTTTGAAGATTTATAATTTTAGTTGAAAATTCATCTCTTTGGTTGCAAATTTGTCGTTTTTGGTTGAAAAATAAACTATTTGGTTGAAAATGAACTTTTTTGTTGAAAATTCATCATTTCGGTTTGAAAATACAACTGTTTTGTAGAAAATATATCTTTTTCACTTGCAAATTCAACAATTTGTTTGATTTTTTTTCTTTTATGTCTGAAAAATATTTTTTCGTTGAAAAATCAACTATTTTGCCTAAAATTTGTCTTTTTGGATTAATTCAACTGTTTTCGTTTGACAATTAAAATCTTTCTTGGTAAAAGATTCAATTACTATTTATTTGCAAGGTGACTTTTATTAAAAATTCATTTATTTTGTTCAACATTCGTCTCCTTGATTGGAAATTTAACTATTATGTTGAACATTCGTCTTTCTTAGAAGAAAATTAATCTTCTAGTCAGAAAATTTATCTTCTTGGTTAAAAATTGATCTATTTTGTTGAAAAATCAATGTTTTTGTTCCCAATTTCAGGAATTTGAAGTGCTTCAAGTTGAATTTAATATGGAACCTACACTAATATAATTTAAAAGAATTTATTCCCCTATTTTCGTGAATTTATCTTATCTTTCTGATTTAGTTTAAAGAAATATTTGAGCATGGTATCATTCAAAAAAATCTCTTTTTTTCTGATGTCTTTAATTTCTGTTCGTGATTCTTAAAAAATGAATCGAAGCTTTGTAAGAAAAAAAAAAGATAGAAAAGGGGAAAACTGGGTCAAAATTTTCGATTTTAGGTGCTTTATATAATGACGGACTGATTCCTGTCACGTTAGAAAATTATTTGGATAATCTCTAATACTAGTTTTCGATTTCAGGTACTACGTAGTCGCTTTTTTAGCTCCAATCTTCTTCATAGTCTGGGTCAGTGTTTTGACACTCTACATAAAAATTTGGAAAGAAATAAACTCAAACGTCCGGCGATTAAAAACGAATGGAGTAGATATGAATGGTGTCAAAGATCGAAAAAGTTTTCAAGTAAAAAAAATTATTTATAATTATTATTAAATAATTTTTAATTAATTTTTAATACATTTCAAATTATAATTATTTATTATTTATAATTAATTGATTTGAAATATAAAAAAAAACTAAAATGTAGTTGAAAACAAGGTGCAATTTTTAAAATGAGTTTCTTGATCAATTTTAGGTTGTTCTTCTGATAGTCGGATGCTTTTCGATTTGCTGGCTACCATATTTAGGAGTTACATGCACTCGTGCTTTCGACTGGTACAAAAAATCAAATCCAGTACTTTACAATGCTGCATTTTCTCTAGCTATGGCTAACAGTGGCATGAATCCAATGATATATGCTTGGAAGAATTCAAATTTTCGGAAAGCTTTTTATAAACTTGTGCACTTTCAATCCCCAAATCATGACGACTTTAACTCTAGTTTAAAACAATATTTAAGAAAATGTAACGAATTGTCAATGAAGGAAATGCAAATTAACAAAGACAATAATCCAACACAAGACAGTATTTTAAGAACAGTGTGTGATAATTGCAGGTTTAATTCTAATAAACAAGTGAATATATTGTAAAAATTGAAAACTATTATTTTGTAAAACTAGAACAATTTACAATCACAATTACGATTTAATGATTTTGTTAACATTAGTTTAATTACTCTTCTAACTGAGAATTTAACTTTTTTATGTTTGATTGAAAATTCATGTATTTTATTAGAAATTAATCTTTTTTTGGTGGACAATTATTAATTTTTTTATTGACAATTAAATTTTTAACTGAAAATTTAACTACATGTTTGTTCGAACATTAATCTTATTTATGTAGTTAAAAATTCAACTGTTTGTTTGAAAATTTCTGTATTATGTTGAAGCTTTGTCTTTTGTGGTATAATATTAATCTTCTTGGTGACTAATTCGACTTTTTGGTTGGAAATTCCATTAAAAATTAAAATATTTGTTTGAAAATTTATGTATTTTGTTAAAAATGATTCTTTTTGATGGAGAATTAGTTTTTAATTGAAAATTAATTTTTCTTTGGTTGAAAATTAGTGTTTTTATTGAAAATTAATTTTTTTTAAATAAAAATTTAACTGAACGTTTTGTCGAAATTTTTGTTCATAGCAAATTTATTTGTACGGTTGAAAATTCAACTATTTCGTTGCAAATTTATTTTATTTGCTTGAAAACGTATGTCTGTAACTGAAAATTAAACTATTATATTTTTTATTGAAAATTGATCTTTTTTATTTGAAAATTCATGTATTTTGTTGAAAAATCGTAATTTTTGGTAGAAAATTAAGCTTTTTAGTTGAAATTTTACGTATTTTGTTAAAAATTATTAACAAAACGCAATTTTAATTTTTTACAGTTTTTTTGTAAGAAATTACGAATTTCTAAAAACAATTCTAGAGAGTCAATTAATATGTTTCATTTAGAAAGTTTTGACAAATTATATTACAAGATATTCTTAAATATATTAGCATCTTTAAAAGTCCACGAATTTGAATAATAATTAAAACAAATTTTTATTTTATTTTGTTATATTTAAAATTCAATTTTCAGTTGAAAAAATTGTCAACCTAAGCGATGAATTTTTAATTAAAATGATGAATCTTCAACTAGAATATTTGGATTTGGAACCAAAAAGATACATTTTCAGCTAAAATGATAAATCTTTAACGAGAACAGCTGCATTTTCAGCCAAAAAGATTAATTTTCAATTAAGAAGATTAATTTCTACAAAAAAAAAACGAATTTTCAAGAAAATACATGAATTTTCCACTAAAAAAGATAAATTTTTGACGGAAAATTTAATAGTTAAATTTTTAGTTGAAAAATTAATTTTCAATTAAAAAAATAATAATTTTCAAGCAAAGTGATGAATTTTTTAATTAAAATGATGAGTCTTCAACTGGAATAGATGAATTTTCAACCAAAAAGATGAATTTTTAACACAAGAGTTTAACTTTCAACCAGACAAATGCATTTGTAAATTAAATGATGAATATTAAACTGGAATACTTGACTATTCAACCTAAAAGGTGAATTTTCAAAGAAGAAGGTTAATTTTCTACCAAAAAACGATTTTTCAACAAAATACATTAATTTTTAACGAAATAGTTGAAGTTTCAACTAAAAAAGAAGAATTTTCAAACAAAACTGGAATAGTCCAATTTTAAGTTAAAAAACTTCATTTTCAACCAAACTTACGAATTTCCAACTAAAGTGATGAATCTTCAACTGGAATAGCTGAATTTTAAATCGAAAAGATGAATTTTCAACCAAAATAATAAATTTCTATCAAAAGAAACGAATTTTTAACAAAATACATTATTTTTAACTAACATTTTCAGTTCAAGAATAATAATTCTCAACCAAATTATCAATCTTCAACAGAAATAGTTGTATTTTTAAAAAAATACGTGGATTTTGGATTAAAAAAGACCAAATTTGAACCAAAAATGGAACACTTAAATTTTCAGTATAAAAAATGAATTATTAACGACAATAAAAAGAATTTTGATAAAAATAGTTACATTTTCAAGCGAAGTGATGAATTTTCAACTATGCAATACGATAAATCTTCAATAGAAATAATTGAATTTTAAATAAAATACATGAATTTTGAGCTAATAAAGATAAATTTTCCACCAAAAATGTAATGGTTGAATTTTCAGTTGGAAAAGTTAATTTTTAACCAAAGCAAAAAACGAATTGTCACATAAATAGTTAAATTTTTATCCAAAAAGACGAATTCTCAATAAAATACATTAATTTTCCACTTGACACTTGAATTTTCAACTAAAAAGATGAATCTTCAACAACAATAGATTTTGAACGAAAAACGTGACAGTTGATATTTCAAACAAAAAATAAGTTAATTTAAATTCCAAACCAGATTAATTTAACCAAAAAAGTGCGTGTTTCAAAAAAGCAGTTGAATCTTCAACAGAAAATATTTTCAACCAGTTACATTTTTAACCGAAAAAGATGAAATTTCTACCAAAAAATATTAATTTTCAAACCAAATACGAATTTTCAACAAAAAAAAAAAAAGATTCATTTTCTACTAAGAAAGACTTTTTCTGACAAGTAAGAGAACGAATTTCAATCAAATTGTTGAATTTTCAATTTAAAAACATGTTATTTCTACAAAAGAGTTGAATTTTCAACCCGAAAATATGAGTTTTTAACAAGAAAGATAATTTTCAACAAAATAGTTGAAAGTTCTACCAAAATAGTTGAATTTCCAACCAAATTGTTCAATTTTTAAACCAAAAAGACGAATTTTATAGAAAAAAGTTCAATTTCCAACCTGGAAATATAAATTTCAACAAAAAAAGTTAATTTTTGACCAACTAGATGAATTTCTACCAAGAGAAGAGTTTTCAATAAAACACATTAATTTTTAAGTAAAAAGGATAAATCGTTAACATCTTCAGTTCAAAAATGATATTTCTCAACCAAAATAAAAAATCTATTAAAAAAATAATTAAATTTTCAAACAACCTGATGAATTTTCAACTGAAATGATCAATCTTCAACAGAAATAGTTGAATTTTAAACAAAATACATGAATTTTAAACTAAAAAAAAAAAAAAAAAATTCAACAAAATCGTTAAATCCAGTAATATAAAGCTACTTTTACAAATGAAGAAACGTTATTATTTAATTTTACATTACGAATTAAAAAATTAAGGCACGTTCTTGAAAAAATGTCCTTATTAAAAAAAATCCCTGATATTTCCAGATTTTTCCGCTTTCCAGGTCAAGAAATCAAGTTTTTCCAGGTCTACTTTTTAACGACAAATAATGTAATAACTGTTTTTTAAACATAAAAAAAAATGAGCCATTTCCATTTTTTGTTACCAAAAGTATCCAAAGAAAAATTCATCTTTGTGAAATCTCTAAAAATCTTTTAGAATGTTAAAAAATTGTTATAAGGTCTTTGAAACCTTGGCGAAATTTTTTGAAATCATTATGAAATCTATGAAATATTTCTGAAATTATTCTTTGTTTGTGAAATCTTTTGTATTCGTTTGAAATCATTGAAATCTTTTTAAATCTTCACGAATTTGTGGAAACCTTTTGAAATCGTTTGAAATGTTTAAAATGTTACGAAATTTTGTGTCTTTAGTTGAAATTCTTTAAATCTTTTGAAATACTCATAAATTCTTTAGAATATTCGTGAAATCTTTCTGAAATCTTTTTTATTCGTTTGAAATCATTGAAATATTTTAAACTCTTTGTGAAATCTTTTGAAATCTTCTAAAAAAATTGGAAATAGTTTTAAATCTTTTTAATGTTTTGAAATCTTTGAAATTCTTGAAATCTTTTGAAATCCTCATGAATTCTTTGAAATATTTGTGGATTATTTTGAAATCTTCTTTAAAAAATTGAAATATGGTGTACTGTACCCTTTTTGAAATCTCTGAAATTCTTGTATTTTTCTAAAATCTTTAATACATTTTTTACGAAATCTTTGAAACATTTTAAAATCTTTATATTCATTTTAAATCATTTGAAATATTTAAAATCTTTGTGAAATCTTTTGAATTTTTCTAAAAACTGTTGAAATCATTTAAAACCTTCGAAATGTTTTGAAATCTTTTGAAATCATTATTCATTTTTTTGGAATATTTGTGAAATCTTTTGAAATCTTCTAAAAAAATTTGTAATCGTTTAAAATCTTTGCAATGTTTTTAAATCCTTGAAATCTGGTGTACTGTACCCATTTTAAAATCTTTGAAATTCTTGTATTTTTAAAAAATATTTAATAAATTTTGTATAAAATCTTTGAAATATTTGTTAAATCTTTCGTATTTCTTTGAAATCATTAAAATATTTGAAATCTTTTGAAATATTCTAAAAAAAATCGAAATCGTTAGAAATTTTTGAAATCTTTGTTAAATCTTTCGTATTTGTTTGAAATCATTAAAATATTTTAAATCATTGTGAAATCTTTTGAAATCTGCTGAAAAAAATTAAAATCGTTTGAAATCTTTGAAATTTTGTTGAAATCTTCGAAATCTGGTTTATACCTTTCTCAAATATTTGAAATTCTTGTTTTCATTAAAATCTTTATGAGATTTTTTATGAAATTTTTGAAATATTTGTGAAATTTTTCTGAAATCTTTTGTATTAATTTGAAATCATTAAAATATTTGAAATCTTATAAATAAATTTGAACTGGTTTCAAATCTTTGAAATGTTTTGAAATCTTAGAAATGTGGTTTACTATAATACCCTTTTTAAAATAGTTACAATTTTTGTAAAATGTTTGGAAATATTTATGAAATCTTTCTTAAATTTCTTGGTGTGAAACCTTTCGTATTCGTTGAAATCATTGAATTATTTCAAATCATATATGACCATGGCTCATTTCAATTCTGAAACTGAATTAATACCGAAATTTTCAACTAATAATTTTTTATAATTTGCAAAAGATTTTAATTACTCTTCGCATTTCAATAAAATACCTGTTTTGAGCAAAAAAAATTCAAATTCAAGGTTCTCGTGAAAAATTACAGGAGGTTTCCAGGTTTTCAGGGTTTAAAAAAAAAATCAAGGAGAATTCCAGGTTTTCAAGGTTTTTCAAGGTCGCTGGACACCCTGATGTATATAAAAATTCCCTGACAATTCCTGGTTATTTGGGTTTACAGGTAAGTAGACACCCTTCCTAAGCAGCCCTAAATAAAAAATAAAACTTACCTCAACTCCTGTGACCCCAAGAGCAGTTTTGATGTTGGGAGTCATCCTGAAAGGAACTTTTTCGGGAACCCTCAGGGTTTTTCCTTTCTCAAAGCAAACGTTGTAATCGATATGTACAACTTCGCCGGTGTTTAGATCCACAAGAACATTGTCCAAATGTCTGTCACCTAATCCAATGATGTAACCGATAATCGACATCACAGCTACAGAGTAAGAGTAATTTTTTGTAGCTTGCCACCAGCTTCCTGCATTGATGCTGTTGCACCAAATTTCCCTGAAAAAAACACAACAAAATTAGAAATTCTGATTAATTTACAAGTAAACTCACTTCTTTTTGATTTTTGTCATTTTTTAGACTACCAGGGCTTTACTACCACTGTTTTATGGAAAATTCGTTTTTTTGGGAAGAAAATTCAACCTTTTTGACGATTTTTTCTTCTTCATTGACTCAAAAATATTTAAAAATAATGAAAAATAATCAAATAAAATTCAACTTTTTCGGTGACAAAATTTTGAAAACTGAAGCAGTTGAAAATTGATCTTTTTAATTTCAAAATTCAATTATTTAATTGAAAGTTCTTTTTTGATTTCAACTAAAAATTTAATAATTACATTTCTGGCTGAACAAATGATATTTTTCAGTCGAAATGTCGTGTTTTTTGGTAAAAAATGAACTTTTTTGTGGAAAATTCCACTGTTTCGTAGAAAATTTTTATTTTCGGCCAGAACATCAAAAAATTGGATAGAAAATTCAACAATTTGGTTGAAAAGTTATGTATTTTGATGAAAATTCGTGTTTTTGTTGAAAAATAAATTTTTTGGTTAAAAATGTAATGGTTTGGTTGAAAATTATTTTGTTTTAGTAGAGAATTCAAGTATTTGGTTGAAATTTAACTGCTTGGTTAAAAATGGAATTACTTTCTTAAAAGTTTATAATTTTTGTTGAAAATTCCTTTTTTTCGGTTAAAAATTATTTCTTAGAACTGAAAATTTAACTACTTTGATGAAAAATCAACTGATTGGTTTTAAAATAATTTTTGTTGATAAAAATTATTGAAAATGCATTTTTTGCAGATAATTCGTCTCTTTGTCATGAAAATTCAATAGTATTGTAGAAAATTCGTTTTCTGTTTATTAAAAATTAATTTTGGTAAGTGAAAATTTAACTATTCGATTTTTGGTTGAAAATTGATCGTTTTTAGTTGAAAACAGGACTATTTGGTTGAAAATTAATCCTCCTGGTTTAAAATATAACTATTTGTTAGAAAATATATGAATCTTATCAATAATTTGTCTTTTTTTTTGTTTGTAAAAAAATCATTTTTTTGTTTGTTAAAAATGCAACTGTCCTTTTGTCTTGAAAATTCAATAGTATTGTAGACAATTCGTCTTTTTTTTATTGAAAATTAATTTTGGCAAATAAGAATTCAATTATTGGGTAGAAAATATATGTTTTTTGTCAACAATTTGTCTTTTTTTGCAGTAAATAAATTTGTTTGTTAAAAATGCAACTGTCTGGTTGAAAATTATTGTTTTAATTGAGGATTCAAATATTTTGTTGAAAAGTCTTATTTTTTGCTTATAATTCGTCTCTTTGTCTTGAAAATTCAACAGTATTGTAGAAAATTCGTTATCTTTTTATAGAAATTTAATTTTGGTAACTGAAAATTTGACTATTTTGTTCAAAATTAATTCTCTTGGTTTAAAATTGAAAGATTTGGTAGAAAATATATGTATTTTATCAACAATTTGTCCTTTTTGTAGAAACTCTTTTTTTGTTGTTAAATATACAACTGTATGGTTGAAAATTAATCTGTTTTAATTGAGAAATTAAATATTTGGTTGAAAATTCTTATTTTTTTGTTATATTCAACTTTTTTTTATTTAAAATTAAAATATTTGCCGGTTTAAAGATAAACTATTACATTTTTTGTTCAAAATTAGTATTTCCAGGTTGAAAATGTAACTGTTTTGCAGATAATTCATTTATTTGTCGTTGAAAATTCAACAGTATTGTAGAAAATTCGTTTTCTTTTTATCGAACATTAATTTTGGTAACTGAAAATTTAACTTTTCGATTTTTGGTTAAAAATTCATCTTTTTTAGTTGAAATTTAAATATTTGTTTTAAAATTAATTCTCTTGGTTTAAAATTGAACTATTTGGTAGAAAATATATGTATTTTATCAACAATTTGTTTTTTTGTGTGTGCAGAAAATCATTTTTTTTTGTTAAAAACGCAACTGTGTAGTTAGAAATTAATCTGTTTTATTTGAAGATTCAAGTATTTTGTTGGGCATTAATCTTTTTGGACATAATCAGCTGTTTTTTATTTAAAATTAAAATCTTTCCTGGAAAAATTATGTTAGTTGTTGAGAATTCATCTTTTTGGTTGAAAATCTAACTATTTAGTTCAAAATTCAGCTGTCTTGTTAAAAGTTCATCTTTGCAACCCATTAGCTAAGATGTTCAAACATATTTTTCAAGAAAAAGTACAGAAATAGTGACATCAGCGGAAAATTATCAGAAAACAGTATCTTTAGTGAAATTCTTTTCGAAATAGTAGCAAAATCATCACAAAAAGTGTCAAATAATTTCAATAGTGTGGTGAATCCGAGGCCTATACACTACAAAAATAGAAAAACACTTACTTGGCCAACAAGTCTTTCGGTGTCTCCGCCATCAGTTCCGCTAAAACTTGTTTCAGGACTTGAAGAGGCCACTCCTTCCTGTTCTCCAGATTAATACCCCTTTCTTTCAGCAAAGGACTCAGCTTATTATAGAACAATTCCGACGGTCTCATGAGGGTTGAATTGCTACTTTTGTTCGTCATTGAACTTGATCTCTGCTGCCATCGCTTGTACAATGCAAAAAGAGGAGTCACACCATCAACCCACTGAATCAATCCCGATCTTGGACCAAGAGGAATGACAGAATAATGACGAGCTCTGTAAACTTTCTTCGTATCGCTATTTTTCGACATCATGGTGTTGCAAATACTTAAAAACTGCATAATCCTCTCATCCAGGTGCAAATCTTCCAGTCCCTTGAAAAGATAGGTATAGACATGTCCATCTGATCCATGGAAAACGAGCTTCTTAGGTTTCGTCTTTGTTGGTAAAATCTGCACATTATTATCCACAGATTGAATCGTGACCACATTCGACATATTCACACCCGGCATGGCTATGCAAGTTCCTTTCAGATTCGCAAGAACGGGACTGACATCAGTCATCAGAAGAGAATAGGCACCTCTCTTATTAACCCTCTGGGCCAATTTTGCCTCGAGTTGTTTCAAGGGCAGAGCAGCCATCTGGGGTTTCGCGGGATTCTTTGGATTTTTCATTTTATTAATCACTTCCTCAATACAAGGTCCAAACTTCTCTTGGAATAATTTTTCATGGGGAGTCTCGGCAGGTACTGATGTCATGGATAAGAGATTCTCCAAAATGAAGATGATTGGTCTCAAGATAATTCTGTGCTTCTCGGCTATCAACTTGTCCTTATCTTCCGGGACAAGCCAAATATTGTCTTGAACTCTTTGGACTTCGAGCTCGAGTTGTTCAAACCTTTTTGTGATTTCCGAATGATGCTGACACAAGGTCGCAAGCCAGAGTTCGTCCCACAACAAGGTGATTCTTTGCAATTCCTTCACGAGTATTTTAACCTGGACGACGGAATCACTATTGGAAATGGATTCAGAAAGCTGCAGAAAGCAACTGTCCATGCAGTGCTTCACTTTGCTCTCGCTCTCCTCGTCCTCATCCTCGCTTATCCGACGACTGGAAACGGCGCCAACTACAGCTGGGAAAGTGATCAGATGAGGGGAATTCTCAGCAACGCGGCAGAGAAGCTCGGAAACTCGAGTACGAACATAAGCCTCGGGATGGCTGAGTCTCGAAAACAACTGGGGTATTATTTCCTTCCAGGGTCCAGTTGGAGTTGTCGATAATCCGGATTCGAGTACATTCTGTAACTCAAGTGCATGTTTCACAACAAGTCTCAAAAGTCTCAAAGTAGCTGTGATTGTCGCGCAGTCGTTAGTGTCTTTTCTAGCGAGCTGAAGAAATTTAAAGTAAGCATTTGCTGAGAGCTCATAATAGGAGTAAATCCTCTTTTGAGCACGTCTCCAAATTTCGACCAACATCGACAAATGCTCGTTGGCCGCGCGATTCAGGACGGGAACATTCCGAAGTTGATTTTCAATCATCTCCGAGGTGTTGATATCATTAGTGTCAATGTCGCCCTCGTCTTCCGGGATGGTCTTGTTTTGACTCAAGATGGAGAAAATTGCAGTCAAATCACTTTCAGAAATGTCAACCGGAAGCAAAGCTCGAATGCTTAATCTGTCAGCGTCAGTCAACTGACCAGAGTTTGAATTATCCACTATCTTCTTGCCCCACTTGTAACACCAAGCCGCGAAATTACACCAAGCGAGTGGCAAATCCGGACACTGGTTCACACCCAACTGCATTAATTTGCCTATTATCATATCCGAGACGGGTATCAAGTCTGTTGTCTTGCCAAACAACTTGTCCATCAAGCCATCGTTGTGCAGAGATTCAAATCTCAAGAGTTCCTCCAACTGAGGGTTTTCATTGACCCCCTTGGAGTCCTGCTGAATCCATTTACCAAGAGTCAGTAGAATTTTCGTTCCAGTTTCACGCAATTCAGCTGATGTTTCCCCACCGACAATCGCACGAGATATTCCGAGGGCAGTCACACTGCAGACTTTCAGAGCATCCTCTGTCTTTTCCATGCTGTAAAGCACTTTCGACATTTCTCGGAAGGCACGCATGTTGTTTTTCGACCACTTGATGACAACAGGAGTTGATAAAACGTTCTCCACCATATCAGAGAACACGTAATTTTCGGAATTGGGAAAGAGATTCTCTTCAGCTTTCAAGTACTTGGTGATCTCTCTTTTAGCGAGATTATAGTTCCCCTCCTTCCTTGCACTTCTAGCAACATGCAATCGCAGACTAGCTACTTCTTCAGTCGAGCAGGAGTTGTTAATCTTTGCAAAATAGTTGGACCACCAAAGAACTTGAGTTAAAGTACTCGTGTTGAGATGGTTCAGCTTGTCGGCCTGAGAGAGTTCAAAGACGTTGTTTTGCTTTCCGGTCAGGTGATTTAGTAACCCCGTTGCTGAATATTGCACCAAAATGGAATCGGTTAAATATTCCGACGGAACATTTCGAAGACCCTCCTCCATCGTCTTGGCTGCAAAGTCTTTGCAGTTTTCAATCTCCTGGAAGCAAGTCTCCCTGACATTCTGAACATCTATACAAAGAGCGATATTAGTCAGCGTATTGGAACACTCGATCATCGTCTTGGCGCAACTCCAGTTGGTCTTTGCTTCCTCATCCAACAAAGCCCAATTCGACAGTTCTTCCACTGCTATTACTTCACCTTCTTCAAACTTTTTCAGACACTTGGCTTGCCGAGGGCAAATATTCTCCATCAGCTGCTTCCTCAAGACAGAGTTCTTCTCCTCTTTTAGGATCTCAACTTCCTGGAGTTTCCAATTTTCGAGTTGTGTCCAGTCGCTGATGGATCGGTAGCATTTAGCCAAGTGCTGCATGCAAAATGCAGCAACTTGACTCTCTCCTTCAGTTTTACTCGCTCTCGTTTCATCGTCCTGCTTGGTGATCTGTTCCTCGAGTAGAATTCTGTAGCTATCAGCAGCCGATTCATGACGTCCTGCAGCTTCCTCCATTGCCGCTTTCAACCAGACAAACTTCCTCTCCTTCTCCTTTGTGTAAACGTACAATCCTTGAAGAGCTTCAGCTTCACCGAGCATCACCATCGCCTGGGCTGTGCACAGAGCTGCTCTTTCAAATTCAGCACCCTGGGTATTATCAGCATTGCTCAAATCATCCAAGAGTCGCTGACCATTTCGCAAAGCATTGCTTGCTAAACCTGCGTGAAGAGAGACTACACAAAGAGCCAATCGGATTCGATTCAACCATTCTCTGCAGGTGGATCTGTTGGTGTGGAAAAACGTCCTGACTGGTTTCGAGAGAGGAGCAAGTGCCATTGCGCATCCGTCTGCTGCGTTGTGAATCGCTCGTTCCAGATGTTCCAAAAACTCGACGAGTAATCTCACTCTCGTATGTTCGTGTAGAATGTAACTCAGTCCACGTTTGTCCTTTTTCGGCACTTCCGCGTTGTAGGATATTTCTCGCGCAAGGGTTTTCAGGGCACATTCAATTGTGGTGAAGGTCTCTTGAGGTTTTCCAAGAGGCGTACGAAGTTTGTTGGTGATGCAGTGCTGAGCCGCTTCAAAACCGCCCCAGAAAAATAGGAAGGAGCGATTGGCTAGGGCCATTTCATACATTTTGGCGACAGTCTCGTTGTCTGATCTGAAAAACGAAAAAAATTGTTGTATAATAAGTGATTTGGAAGAGAACCACTAAATCAAGGTAGAATCTTTTAATTTCAGGGATCAGAGCCCGTCCCCTTTTTTATCTAATCCCCTTTTTTTTACAAAATTTTGAATACATTTTTTAAGAATCATAAACAGAAATTCAAGACATTAAAAAACAGGACGCTTTGAAAGAAATTCTATTTGATGACACTAATTTGAAATATTTTCTAAAAGATTTATTTTCTAATTTAGTAAATTTGGAATAAATTCTTTAAAATAAAGTTAATGTGGGTACTGTACTCAATTCAATTTGTAACGCTTTAAATTCCTAAAATTTCAAGTAAAAATATTGCATTTTTTGACAAAGTGGACGAAATTTTAACCAAAAAGAAGAATTTTCTACGAAAAAGGACTATTTTAACACAATAATTTCATTTCCAATCCAGGAGATAAACCTTCAAGCAAAAAGATGATTTTTTGATAAAGAAGTTCAATTTTCAACCAAGTACTTAACTTTTGAATAAAAAGAGATTTTAATTTTAAATAAAAAACAGAAAAAAAATTGAACCAAATTGTTGAATTTTCAAGCCAAAAATACGAGTTTTCTACAAAACAGTTGAATTTTCTACAAGAAAGTATACATTTTTAACAAAAGTTAAGTTTCAACCGAATAGTTTAACTTTCTAAGAAAATATTTGAATTTTCTCCCCAAAAGAAGAATTAAAAAAAAAAACAGTTACAATTTCAACCCCAAAAATAAATTTTTAACGAAGTAGTTAAACTTTTAATCATATTGCTGAATTTTCAAGCCCAAAAAGATGAAATTTCAACTAAATACTTAATTTTTGAGCCAAAAAACATTTTACATTCAAGAAATAAAGAAAATTTCAACCACACTGTTGAATTGTCGACCGAAAAAGACTTTTTTATAAAACAATTGAATTGTCAACCAGAAAAGTATGAATTTTTAACAAAAAAGTTAATTTTCAACCAAATAGTTCAACTTTCTGATAAAAAATTTTAATTTTCCCCAACAAAAGAGGAATTTTCAACAAAAAAAAGTTACTTTTTCGACAATAAAAAAAATTTCAACATAGTAGTTCAACTTCTAACTCAAATGATGTTTGAGCCAAAAAGCATTTTACAGACAAGAAAGAAAGAAAAATTTTTAACCAAAAAGATCTATCCCATCAAAATTGTAATAGTAAAAATATAATAGCATTTCTAACAGAAAAGATGAATTTTCCATCAAACGAGATGGATTTTCAAACCCAAAAGATGAATTTTCTACCATGGAAGATTTTCGTCGAGAATGAAAAAAAAATTCAACTAAATTTCTCAATTTTCAAGCTAAAAAGACGAATTTTTCACGAAACAGTTGCATTCTAAATCCACAAAAGATCAATTCTCAATAAAGAGTGTAATATTCCATATTTCCACTAAAAATGATTTTAAGTTAAAAACAGTTGAATTCTTCCAAAAAAAAAGACGAATTTCGAATAAAATAGTTGAATCCTCAAATAGTTACATTTTTTTAACCAAAAAGATTAAATTTCTAATAAAAGAGATAAATTTTCAAACAAAAAAGACGAACTCCAAACAAAATAGTTGATTTTTTAACAAATACTTATTTTTTAGCGAAGACAATTTTTTTAAAGACTAATTTGTCGAATTTTCATCCAAAAAGACGAATTTTTTACAAAACAGTTGAATTTTCAATCAGAAAGTATTAATTTTTAAGAGAAAAGTTAATTTTCAACCAAATAATTTAAGTTTCTACTAAAACAATTTAATTTTCTCCCCAAAAAAGGGAGTAGTTTATTTTTCAGCAACAAAAGATGAATTCTCAACGAGAAACGTAATACTTGATATGTCAACCAAAACACATTTGAATTCTAAATAGAAAAAAATTTGAATTTATCCAAAAAAGACAACATTTAAAATAAAAATTTGATTTTTGAGCCAAAAAATATTCTTTTAGAGCCAAGAAAGAAAAAATATTCAACCTAATTGTCGAATTTTCAAGACAAAAAGACAATGTTTTTACAAAACAGTTGAATTTTCTATAAAAATATTTCAATTTTTAACCAAAGAGGTATTCTTCCCAAAAAATATAATAGTTGATATTTGAAATACAAAATATTTGTATTTTAAACCAAAAACAGTTGAATTCGTACAAAATTTGTTAGAATAAAGTTGAATTTGCAATAAAGAAACATGACTTTTCTAACAAAAGATGCATTTTCAATCCAGATGATTCATTTTTCTTGGTGGAAAATTCAACTATTTTGTTTAAAAATTACTAATGTTTTTGATTGAAGTTTAATTTTTTTTTTTAAAATTCCACTCATTAGTTGAAATTTCATCTTTTTGGTTGACAATTAATTTCTTTAGTTGAAAACTTGTCTATTTTGTTGAAAATTAGTTTGTTTTTTGGTTGAAAATTTATTTTACCAAGTGAAAATTATCCTACTTTATTTTTGGTAGAAAATTGATCATTTTAGTTTAAAATTCATGTGTTTGGTTAAAAATTAATTTTTTTTTTAGTTGAAGATTCATCATTTTAATTGAAAATTAACTTCAGCTATTCCATTTTTCATGGAAAATTTACGTTTTATGATAAAAAAATAATCTTTTTCGTTAAAAAATTATCTGTTTAATAGAAAACTTATATGTTCTGTTTTTTGTTAAGAATTCATTTCTTTCATTAAAAAAAACTATTTATTTGAAAATTCTTTTTTTTTGTTGATAAAAAAAGTCATCCTTGAATTGAAAAATCGACTATTTCGTCAAAATTTCATATTTTTGGTTGAAAAATCATCATTGACATTAAAATTAATTTCTTTGCCTAAAAATTCGTTTCTTTTCAGATGAAAATTAATTTTTTTAACTGAAGATATAACTATTCCACTTTTGCTGAAAACTATATATTTTTAGTTGAAAATTTATTTTGCTGAAAACTCGTTTTTTTTAAATTTACTTTTCTAACTGCAAATTGAAAAATTATATTTTTGGTTTGTAAATGTATCTTTTTTAGTTTAAAATTGGATTATTTTGTTCAGAATTAATTTCTTTTGAATTTTTATTGACTTGACTGAAAATTTAATTCTTCTATTTTTTGTTAAGAAATACTTTTTTTTATGAAAAAAAAATGTTGTTGAAAATTCGTTTTTTTTTTTTTTGAAAATTTATTTTTCTAAGATTTTAACTATTCTAATTTTGGTTGAAAATGGATTTTTTTTCAGATGAAAATTCATGTACTTTGTTGAAAATTCAAGTAACTATTTGGTTAAAAATTCATTTCTTTGGTTGAAAATTGATTTTTTTTTTACTTGAAAACACAACTAGAAAGTGTTTTAAATATCTTTAGAAAGAAAATTTATTAATATTCATATTTCCAGAAAAAACGCAAATATTTAATTTAATTTATGACGTTCATTTTAAACATCCTTTAACACAACAACAGAGAACAGAGAAAAAATGCTTAAAATTTTAACTAAAAAATATTCATGTATTACAAAAAATGGAATAGTTAAACTTTCAGTTGAAAAAATTAATTTTCAACCAAAAAAACGGGTTTTCAACAAAATAGTTCAACTTTCAACCAGAATGATGAATTTTCAAATAAAATTATGAATCTTCAACTGGAATAGTTAAATTTTAAACCAAAAAGATTAATTTTCAACTAAAAACGATGAATACTTAACTGGAACACTTGAATTTTCGACCAAAGAGATGAATTCTTAAACAAGATTGATTTTCAAATAAAAAGATTAATTTGCTACCAAAAATACAATTTTTCAACAAAATACATGAATTTTTAACCAAATAGTTGAATTTTGAACTTAAAAAATAATATTTTGCAACCCAAAATGGAATAGTAACATTTTTAGTTAAAAAAATTATTTTTAACCCAAACATAAGAGTTTTCAACTAAAACAATGAATCTTCAACTGAAATAGTTGATTTTTAATCCAGAAAGATGAATTTTCAACTAAAAAATGATGAATTTTTAAATAAGAAGATTAATTTTCAAATAAAAAGATTAATTTTCCACCAAATAATGCAATTTTTAAAGAAAATACATCAATTTTTAACGAAATAATTTACTTTTTAATTGAAGAAGACAAACAAATGAAAAACATTCGAAGGAAAAAAAAGTTTTCAATCAAACAGCTCATTTTTCAATCAAAGAAAGGAATTTTTAATTAAAATGATGAATCTTCAAAAAAAAATTTAACAAAAGAATTTAACTTTCAGCCAAATAATTTTATTTCGAACCCAAAAGATGAATATGTAAGGTAAAGGTACCTATCATGAGACAAATTTTGAGGGGGTTTTGAGATTTTCCTTAATTTTCGAACGATAGTAGAATATATTTACAAAATGTTTATATCAATGAATGCGCTGATCTTTTCTGAATGCGAAACACCTATTAACAGTTTAATTGAGTTTAGGGAAAGTTATTATATTTATGAAAAAGCAGAACGACCTTTATGTACCTATTATGAAACAACTTTTGGACTCTTGTACCGGTGTTCCATAATGCATGTCCCTATTATGGAACAGCAAAGAAATGTGTTTTTTTTTTTATCAATATGGCTTATTTTATATTATTTTCTATGTCAAACAGAACTAAATAGTAAAATTAACTTTTATTCCAATATTTCATAGAGATAAATAAATTGAATACAAGTTTTCATTAAAATTGAGAAACGTAACCCACAAAGGGTAGTTTTCGTGAACGAAATGAATTATATTTTATTTTTGCT
The DNA here is from genome assembly GCA_932178445.1 of Andricus quercusramuli. Taxonomy (NCBI): domain Eukaryota; kingdom Metazoa; phylum Arthropoda; class Insecta; order Hymenoptera; family Cynipidae; genus Andricus; species Andricus quercusramuli. Next base: position 42,239 of record CAKNXH010063445.1, read on the forward strand.
GAAAAATGTTTGTTATAGGGTATGAGTTTTTATTTAGATGAATGAAAAAGAAGAAACAACCATGTAGGATGAAGTCAAAACTTAAGAAACTTGGTAAAAGTAAAGTGTAAATCTTTAAAGTGTTTTATTGATTACTCGTCCTTTTTCGTAAAAAATTAATCTTGTTTAAAAATTCATATTTTTCCTTGAATATTCAACAGTTCTTTGTAAATTTGTTTTCTCTGTTGACTGAATGTATTTTTTAATTGAAAACTCAACTTTGCTTGAAAATTTGTCTTTTTTGGTCGAACTTGACTTTTTTTTTTTTCAAAATTGAAATTTTTTCTGGTTGAAGTTTTAATTTATTTAAATTTTTTGTTGAGAATTCATCTTTTTTAGTTGAAAATTTAACTTCTTCGTTAAAAGTGTAACTCTTTTTAAGAAATTAATTCTTTTCGTTGAAGATTCATAATTTTCATTAAAAATTTATCCCTAATTGCAAATTTAACGACCATGTTGAAAATCAATTTTTTTTACTAAGAATTTAATTATTCCAGTCAAAAATGTAACTATTTTGTTGAAAATTCGTTTTTTTTTTGCTAGAAATTAGTTTTTTTAAACAGAAAATTTAACTATTTCATCTTTGGTTAAAATTGTATTTTTTTTGGACGAAAATTTAACTGTTCGATTGATAATTGATCTCTTTTATTTAAAAATTGAAATATTTGATGACAATTTTTTGTACCTTTTTGGTATAGAATTCAATTATCCCAGCTGAAGATTCATCATTTTAATTTAAAATTCATTTCTGATTGAAAATTTAATAACCTTGTTGAAAATCAATTTTTCTAACTGAAAATTTATCTATTCCAGTCGAAAATTTAACTATTTTGTTGGAAATTCGCTTTTTTTTAGAAATCAGTTTTTTTGAACAGAAAATTTAACTATTCTATTTTTGGTTAAAAATGTATCTTTTTTAGACGACAGTTTAACTGTTTGATTGATAATTGATCTTTTATTTTAATTAAAATATTCCGTGAAAATTGTTTGTACCTTTCAGGTATAAAATTCAACCATTCCAGTCGAAGATTCATCATTTTAGTTGAAAATTCATCACATTGGTTGAAAATTGAACTGTTTGATTAAAAATATGTTGTTTTTTTTTCGTTAAAAATTAATTTGTTTAACTTAACGTTTGACTATTCTATTTTTTGTTGAAAATTCTTCTCTATTTTTTTTTAAATTCAACTATTGGTTAAAAATTTATCATTTTCAGTTGCAAATTCAAGAACTTGGTTGCAAATTTATATTATGTGTTGATAATTCCAATTATTTTTTAGAAAATTAATCTTCATGGTTGAATATTCATCTTTTTGGTTGAAAAATCAACCATTTCAGTTAAAGATTCATCATTTTAATTGAAAATTGATCACTTTGGTTGAAAATTCTTTTTTTTTTCTTGTTGGGAATTAGTTTATTGAACAGAAAGTTTAACTATTCTATTTTTGGTTAAAAATGTATCTTTTTTAGACAACAGTTTAACTGTTTGATTGATAATCAATCTTTTTTTTCAATTAAAATATTTGGTGCAAATTTTTTGTTCCATGAAGATTCATCATTTCAGTTGGAAATTCATCACATTAGTTGAAAATTTAACTGTTTGATTGAAAATAGTTTTTTTTTCGTTAAAAATTAATTTGTTTAACTTAACGTTTAACTATTTTTTTTTTTTTAACATTCTTCTTTATTTTTTTTTTGTAAAATTCAACCATTGGTTAAAAATTTATCATTTTCAGTTGCGAATTTAAGAACTTGGTTGCAAATCATATATTGTGTCGAAGATTCGCTAGACACCCTGTTTTTAATAAAAGTAGAAAATACGATTTTTTAAATCCTAATTCAAAATGCTCATTAAATTCTCAAAGCGTTGTGAAATCTTGAAATTTCTGTGAAATCTTTTGAAATTTTTGTAAAATATTTGAAATCTTTTAAAACTTTAAAATACTTCAAACCTTTGAAATTTTTTGAAATCTTTTTGAAATCTTTTGAAATTTTTGAAATATTTGTGAAAGCTTTCTTTAATTTTTGTTTGTGAAATCTTTCGTAAACGTCAAAGACTTAAGGAGAAAAATCTTGTTGGATACTCACATTGTCGGCCAGCAGAGCGTAAAAACTTCGGCCAGGCCAGAAGCTTCGAAATGGTACTCTTGTAATAAAAAGGCCATATAGGTCTTGAAATGTTGTGCCTGCATTTCACCACTGTTGCCTCTCATATGCAATCTCTGCGCCAGAGTCATAGATTCAGCCGAGTAGTTTCGAATTTGTCGGGACCTCTGCAAATGAAAAATCAACAAAAAAGTTTTTCAAAAAATTCGTAATCAGACGAGAAAAAAGCGATAAAAAAACAAAAAATACCTTCGTTTCCGACAAAAGTGATTCCTTGTTTAATTTCGGAATGACAATATCGAGTGGTACATTCATCAGTAAACGTCCGTACTTTTCCCGTACACTTTTATCCGACGAAGTCGAGTGAATGATGGCCAAATCAACAATCTCCATATACGTTTTTTCCGGCCAAATCACACCTTTTGTGCTGAATATCAACTCAAAAATGGTGCAGACTGCAGCCGAAATGTCATGATTAGTTGTTGCTGCACACTTGAGTAAACTCCTGATGATGTTTTGATACTCTTCAGTTTTGTACAACATTGCGAGATAATTTTCTGCCTGGGCGCAAATTTCCTGCATCCATTCGGTCAACAACAAAAGTGTGGCGTTGCAGGTTTTTTGATTAAAAGTCATGGCGAGTAAATTCAAAATGATCGACAAGTGTCCACTCGTCGGTGACATTGTTGGTACATCTAAAGGAAAAATATCCATTGGACGGCAAACATTTGTACCGGTTATTAAGCTCGAGCTGGGCACAAAGTGATTGTACCTGAAATCATTTTAAATTAGTCATAATAAATTGAGAATATTTATTTTAAGCAGAGAAATTCAGGGCCCAAAATGTGCTGTTGGGATTTAAAAATGTGTAGTCCGAAATGAAATAGGGTGCAGTGGAAAATTAACTTTATTTTCCGAGGTAACTGCTACTAAAACTATTTTTCAAACTACTAGAAAAAATAAACTCGGTCTATTTTTCAACATTTTTGATGAATTTGACAGAAAATCTTATATGATTTTATTTAATAGAATTTCCAAGATTCTTCTAATCGTGAATAGCGACTGAAAAAAACCTTTTTTGGTTTAAAATTCAACTACTTAATTGAATGTGGAACTACTTTGTTAAAGATTCATTTTTTTGCTTGATGATTTATCATTTTAGTTGAAAATTTTTTTTTTTTAACGTTAAAAATTTGAATATTTTGCTAAGATTTTTTTGGAAATAATTTTTTAAACTGACAATTCATCTACTCCATGCTTGGTTGGACAGCAATCTTCTTCAGTTGAAAATTCAACTATTTGTTCGAGAATTTCTGTATTTTGTTGAAACTTTGTATTTTATGGTAGAATATAAATTGTCTTGGCGACTAATTCTTTTTTTGGTTGAAAATTGATTTTTTTATTGAAATTTTTTTTTTTTAATTCAACTAAATGTTTTGTCGATTTTTTTATAGTCATTACATTTTTTGTTGTAAAAAATGCTCTTTTTTTTGGTTGGAAATTTAACTATTTCGTTCAAAATTTATTTCATCTGCATAAAAACTGATTTTTCTAACTGAAAATTAAAACAATTCATTCTTTATTGAAAATTCATCTTGTTCGTTGAAGATTAATTTTTTAATTAATTAATTAATTTTTTAAAAGATTATTTTGTGAAAAATTGGTCTTTTTGGTAGAAAATGAACCTTTTTGGTTGAAAATTCATGTATTTTGTTAAAAATTATTCTTTTTTGGTAGAAAATTATTTTTTTATTAAAAATAAATTTTATTAACTTAAAATTTAACCATTCCAGTTTATTTAGATTTTTTTATATACATTTAATCTTTTTGGTAGAAAAATCATTTTTTTGTTGTTGAAAATGGAACTATTTCGTTGAAAATTTATTTTATTACTTGAAAACTTATTTCTCTAACTGAAAGTTAAGCTATTCTAATTTTTGTTGAAAATTTATCTTTTCTAGTTAAAAATTTGTCTTTTTTTGGTAGGAGATTGACCTTTTTAGTTGAAATTTCATTTATTTTGTTAACAATTATTCTTTTTGGTAGAAAATTACTCTTCGCCTAAAATTCTATTTCTTTGGTTAAAAATTAGTTCTTTTTTAAATTGAAAATCAATTTTTTAAAATAAAAATCTAACCATTCCATTTTATGTCGATTTTTTATAGACATTTAATCTTTTTGGTAAAAAATTCCGTTTTTTCTTTTGCTAAAAATTTAACTATTTCGTTGAAAATTTATTGTATTTGTTTGAAAACGTATTTCTATAACGAAAATCAAACTATTCTATTTTTTGTTAAAAATGTACCTTCTTTAGTTAAAAATTCATGTACTTTATGGAAAATTTGTCTTTTTTGTAGAAAATAACCTTTTTGGTTGAAATTTCATGTATTTTGTTAAAAATTATTCTTTTTGGGTAGAAAATTAATCTTTTCAGATGAGATTTAATTTCTTTGGTTGAATTTTTTTTTTTTTTTTTTGTAATAAAAATCAATTTTTTAACTTAAAATTTAGCTATTCAATTTTATGTCGATTTTTTTATAGACATTTAATCTTTTTGGTAGAAAAATCATTTTGTTGTTGTTGAAAATTTAACTATTCCGTTGAAAATGTATTTTATTACTTAGAAACTTATTTCTCTAACTGAAAGTTAAACTATTCTAATTTTTGTTAAAAATTCATCTTTTGTTAGTTAAAAATTTGTATTTTTTTGGTAGGAAATTAACCTTTTTAGTTGAAATTTCATTTATTTTGTTAAAAATTATTCTTTTTGGTAGAAAATTACTCTTTTCGCCTAAAATTTTATTTCTTTGGTTGAAAATTAGTTGTTTTTTTGAATTGATAAACAATTTTTTCGAATAAAAATCTAACCATTCCATTTTATGTCGATGTATTTATAAACATTTAATCTTTTTGGTAAAAAATTCAGTTTTTTTTTTTGCTAAAAATTTAACTATTTCGTTGAAAATTTATTGTATTTGGTTAAAAACGTATTTCTGTGACTGAAAATTAAACTATTCTATTTTTTGTTGAAAATTTATCTTTTTTGGTTAAAAATGCATGTATTTTGTTAAAAATGATTTTTTTTTTAGAAAATTAATCTTTTCGGTGGAGGATTCAACTATTTAGCTGAAAATTTGCCTTTTTTAGTTGAAGATTCATTTTAGTTTAAAATTCATCTCTGTTGAAAAATTGAACTATTTTGTTGAAAATTCGATTTTTATACTTAAAAATTTGGGTTTTTAACTGAAAATTTAATTTTTGTTTAAAAACGTATCTTCTTTGAAAAGTCAATTATTTTTGGTTGAATAGTCTAGTATAATATTTTTGATTGAGAATTCATCTTCTTTGTTTAAAAATTCAACTATTTCGTTGAAAATTCATTTCTATTTGTTGAAAATGAATTTTTTTAAATTGAAAATTGATGTATTTCATTTTTGGTTGCAAACTTATCTTTCTTAGGTGAAAATTCATTTTTTAAACTGAAAATGTAACTACTCCATTTTTGATTGAAAATTTATCCTTTTTAGTTGAACCTTACTTATTTTTCGTTAAAAAGTCTAGTATTATATTTTTGGAAGAGAATACATCTTTTTGATTAAAAATTTTATTATTTGGTTGAAAATTTTAACTTTCTATGTTGAAAACCCATATTTTCGTGTTCAAAATTCAATTTTTTTTGGGTAAAAATTCAATCTTTCTTGTTCAAAACCTAATTAAAAAAAAAACTAACCAACTTCATTTTTTTTTTCTACCGCAAAATCTACTTTTTTCTACTTCATTTAACTACTCCTTTTTTCATTGAAAATTCGTATTTTTGGGTTTAAAATTCAACTATTTTAGTGGAAAATTTAAATATTTGGTTGAGAATTAACTTTTTTGTTGAAAGCTCATATCTTTTGGTAGAAATTTAATCTTTTTTCATTAAAAATGCAACTGTTTGATTGAAAATTAATCTGTTTTTTGAGCATTCAACTATTTTGTTCAAGATTTGTCTTTTTGGTTGGAATAGTAACTACTTCGTTAAAAATTCATTTTTTTTTGTTGAAGATTGATAAATTTAGTTGAAAATTAGTCTTTTTAACTGCAAAATTAACAAGTCCACTCTTGGATAAAATTTAAATTTTTTGGTAGAAAATGCAACTCTTTTGTTGGAACATAAACTATTTAGTTAAAAATTATTCAATTTTGTTGAAAATGCAACATTTTTACTTGAGAGGATAAGAATTTAAAACGTTTCAACTTGAATTCTGAAACATTTAAGACCCTGAAGAGATCAAATCACTGTTTATAACTAAAATAAAAATTTTCTTACCGAGAACAATGCGCAAAAAGCAAATACAAAATACTGTACTGCAAAAGTGGACTCTCCAGCGACAAAACTGGATCATAGGGTCTTAGCTTCACTGCCAGTAATTCCAAAATACTCGGTTTAAGAGCCCACATTCCGATGATTGAATTACTTGCGTTTGCAATATCAGACAGCGCTCGTAGAAGAAATACAACAACCAACTCAGCGTCCTTCTTTTTGTATTGAATTTCGGTCAACGGATTGTCAGTGACCAGGTTCTCAATATCATTCACGAATAATTTGTAGGCAATTTCGAGATCAGCGAGCACGTAGCGATAAGCTTCTTGCAGCAGGGGAATATTCTTCAAACTTAGAAGACTCTGGTAAACGCCAAGGCTGGCATTTTGAATCAAAACCGTTGCGCTGAATCGCAATTTCAAGAGAACAGAATTCTGCCCGAGAAGAGTGTGAACCAATTCAAGAGGCAGATTCGCCGATACTTCTTTGATAACTTTCGAAATTGTGGTTAAAGTCGAGACGATCGTGTCATCCCAAAAAATGCTGACCCTCGAGAGTTGGATATCGATGAATTTATAGAGCAGATCGTGATTTTTCGTGACGCGACTCTGAAGGTGAGTCAGAAGCAGAAATGCACATTCATTAGCGACCACTATCAATTCTTCCTTCTCCACGGTGAGGTCGGAGTTTTTCCTCGACTTTAAATCCATCGATTTTAATAAATTGATCAAAGATTCCTCTTTCTCCTTGCAAGTGATTTCCCGGTCGGATCCAATGCGTACACTTTTCTTGTCGTTTTTCTTGTTGATGTTCAAGGACTTGACGAGGCTTTCTTCATTCAAATCATTTTTGTCCAGACTGTTCAACAGAGTTTCAATATTCTTTTGCGAGAGATTCATGTTTTTCATGCACTTGGTTAAACTTGTTGCATTTTCTTGTGAAAGGCCGAGATCTTTAGCGGCGAGTGCAATGTTTCCCGTGTCCAGTTCGATTGCTTTTACAACCGTCCTCAGCATTTTTGATAAACAATCACTCAAAAAACTCCACTGCACACTGGGCGTCAGATTTGGGCTGAGGTGTTCCGAGATACTTTTTGTAACCGTGTTAAAAACTGAAATAAGTGAGGTAATTCTGAGAATACATTCTTTCGGACATGGAGCAGCCTCTTCGCCTGGTGAACTTTGTCCCGATCTTGGTAGAGTCAAGTCCTCGTCGTAACTTTCCATGTCTTCCAGAAATTGTCCGAGCAATGTCAAGGTGAATTGCAAGTCCGCTATCCAAAAATTACGCAGTTTTTGCAAACTGCGACTCGCATAAGCGACGATCGGCTTTTGTTGAGTGGAATCAATGTGCCAGCCGACGAGGATGTCGACGGTGTCGCGAAAGTGACTTGCAAATGTTTCTGGGTAGATGTCAATTACGAATAAAATAGCATCCACGGTCACAATCAGCAGGTCTGGTCTGTCTACGTTTTCGAGCATTGATTGCAAGTGAGACATTATCGACTGCAATTTAAAAAAAAAATCATACAATATAAAGTATATAAAGTATACAATATACATTGGAGTGAGTCGAAGGAAAGAAAAATTAGAAATTCTAAAACTGTACTTCTAAAATGGAAACTTAAAATTTTTGAAAATACTTTAATGAGGGCAACAATTCTGTTCTTAATTTTTTGACCAATTGTTTCGAAAATGACAAAAGAATGATATAAATAAAATTATATATAAAAATGAAAAAATAAAAATGATTTCTGAATGTTTGCAAACATTAATGATAAAAGAGAAAATTTTAATAGCAATTGTTTTTTGATATTAGGAAATAATTATGTTCTAAACATTTTGCTACAAGAATATAATTTGTTAACTTTTACACAAATGAAAAGAGACTTAGTTTATGAAAAATGGTCGGCACGTGTAACCAAAAATTTACCGGCACCGACAAATTTTAAACAAAATGAGGATTTTAAAGCCATTTAAGGATTTTTATGTTTTTAAAATAATGATTTTTTCTTAAGGTTCCAGGAAAATTTTTTATTATTTAATTTATTTTTTAAATTAATGTTAAGAAAATATTTCGAATTATTTCCTAAAATTTCGGAAAAGAATGTAAAAGATTTCAAAGCAACATTTTTTAATGATGGAAGATACAAAAATAATTTAATTTTTAAAAATGTATACATGTGAAGATTTTGAACAAAAAATTTAGAAGCTTTTTAAGATTTTTAACAGGTTTCAAGAGAATATTTGAAAAAGTCCAAAAAATATACAAAATTATCGAAAGAGAATCTGAAAGATTTGAAGGCAATTTTTTGATTTTGCAGAATTTTTGAATTTTAAGCAAAATTCGAATCGTTTTAGAAGATAATTAAGTAGAAGTTCGAAAAAAAATCAAAACAAAATGTACACTTTTGAAGATTGCGAAGAAAAATTTTTGAACTTTTAACAATATTGAAAGGTTTCAAAATAATAAGAAAAACTTCTTGAGATTCCTATGAATATTTAAACTAGTTCTTTATTTTAAAAAAAATAATGTTAAGCGAATATTCAAAAAGATTATAAAAAGATTTCAAAGCAAATTTTCCAATTTTGCAGGATTACAAAAATTTTAGATAAAATTCGAATAATTTAAGGGGTATTAAGAAGTTTTGTAAGAATACAAAAATAATTTTATTTAAAATGGAATGCAGATTTTTGAAAATTTCGAACAAAAAATTTAGAAGCTTTTCAAGAATTTTGGTAGGTTTCAAGAGAATAAATAAATTTTCTTAAGATTTCTCGGAAAATTTTAAATGAATTTTTTTATTTTACCAAATTTACTTTGAGAGAAAATTAAACAAGATTTCAAAACATTGAAAAGATTTTGAAAATGATCAAAAAAGATTCTGAAGGATTCGCAGGCAATTTTTTTAATGTTGCAGAATTTTTCTAAAATTTGTAGGAAATATTTGAATCGTTTTAGAAGATATTTAGACGTTTTGAAATTTTTTTAAACTTGAAACAAAATGTAGATTTTTTAATAATTTGAAATAAAATTGTGAATATTTAAAAATACACATTTTGAAAGGTTTCAAGATAATTAAAAAAAATGTCTTTAAATTCCTGGAAATATTTTAAGTGATTATTTATTTTCAAAAATTAATTTAAAGAGAATATTTAAAAAGATTATAAAATAATTTCCTAAAATTTAGGAAAAGAATTAGAAGACTTCAAAGAAAAATTATTCAATATTGTAAAATTGCAAAATTTTAGAAAAAATTCGGATAAGTTTAAGAAGGATTTTGAAAGGATACAAAAATAATTTTATTTAAAACGAAATATAGACTTTTGCGGATTACGAACAAAAAATGTAGAAGCTTTTCAAGAATTTTGAAAGATTTCAAGAGAATAAAAAAATGTTAATAAGATTCCTGGGAATATTTAAAAAGATCATAAAACATTACAAAAGATTTCCAAAATTGTCAAAAATGAATCCGGAAGATTTAAAATAATTTTTGGAATAATTCGAGACAGTTTAGAAATATTTCAAAATTTTTTGATTTTTGAAGGGAATACAGATATTTTGAATCTTTGAAAGATATCCGAAAATTTGTAAAATATTTTTAGTCTCTTAAAAATTCCACAAATTCCTAAATATTTTTAAACTGACTCAAATTTTTCCTAAATTTTTGTAAAATCATGCAAATTAAAAAGAAACTTCTTAGAAATTTTCTAGATACTTTTTCGAACTTTCTGAAATCTTCAAAAATCTTTTTGAATTTTCTCGGGAAAGATACGAAAATTATATTTATATAACCTCAAAGCAAATAAACAAAGAAAATAAAGAAATAAATAGTTATCTCTTCAGGTAGAAATTTCATCTCTTTTGATTAAAATTGCAAATATCTGCATCAAAATTAAAATCTTTTTTGGTTGAGAATTCAAATATTTTATTGAAAATTCGTCTTTTTTGTTGAATTCAACTCTTTTTGATTTAAAATTAAAAACATTTTTATTTAATTATAAAATATTATCTTTTTCGTTAAGAATTCATCTTTTTTTGGTCAAAAAGTTTTTTTAAAAAGAACCTTAATGAATAAATTTAAATTAATTTACATTCAATGGATTTTAAATTATGCATTTCTACTTATTTAAATGGATTTTTACAATTTCCAAAGATTTCAAGGGATTTTAAAGTACTTCAAAGAATTTCACAAGATTTAAAGCATTTTATTGAATCTCCAAGGATATCAAAGATTTGGGATTTAAACTTTTTAGAGACCTTTAATGAAATGATTTCTACTTATTTTAATAAATGTTTGCGATTTCCAACGATTTTAAGGGATTTCTGGAGAACTAAATTCTAGAGGCAAAAATTTCAAGGGATTTACAGCATTTAACCAGATTTAAAGAATTGTATTGAATCTCCAAGGATTTCGAGGAAATTCAAAGATTTCTAGCGATTTCAACCTAAAATATTCCATTTTTAACTCATAAAATTATATATAATTTTTTTTATCAAAAAATAAATATTTTGCAAATACTCAGCAATATTTGATTGTTTATTTAAAATGAGCAATTATAAATCAAATATGCAAATCTAAACAATTTAAAACTGAATTGATTCAAAGAGAAAACCCTGAATCGTTAAAATTTCAGAGTGCTAAATTTAAACTTTCAACGTTAGAATTTTAATTGTTTCATTTTGTTGAATTTTTAATTTATAAGTGACATTTTTTAAATTTGATGTATCAATAGAAATTAAACAATTACTGACTTCAAACGACATAAAATTTTTTTTAAATTAACTTCTAATTTAAAAAGTGTAACAGTGTATTGATTCATTCTTCAATTTAGAGCATTTAAAAGTATAACATGACTTTATATTTTTTAACCAGAAATCTTTCAAATGTTTAAATTTATAAAAGTTCAAAAATTCAAAATATGCCGCTTAACGGCATTTAATTTAAAATTGTTGATAATGTTGAGAGCTTCCATTTTATACATGTAAATTCTTGGGCGTTCGAACTGAACACTTTTTAAGCTTCAATTTTAAAAGTTTTAAATTCAAAAGAATAAAGAAAAAACTTTGAATGCTTTAATTTGCTGTTCAATTTTTATTTGATTATGTCAAATGAAAATTTTTTTAGCTTTAAGAGCTTTAATTTCTAATTATAATTACATTAACTTACAATTGAAAAAAGTAGCATTAGTGTTAATTTTTTTCAATAATAGAAAACCCGTAGTTTTTTCTCACCATTGAAAATTCCTTGAGTTTTGGCGCCTCTGCATCCAATCTGAGTGTCTCTCCAAAAGACTTGACAATCAGGCACTTTATTTCGTCTTTTCTTTCCAATGTATATTTGTTAAACATCCACTCCATGTACCTCTTGAAATCTTGATCGACAACGTATCCAACACGGCCTAAACATTTGGAAACTTGGTGTTTCGCTTCCACTCCAGGTGCAGAGTGCAAAATATCGAGTAGAGTCTCACAAATGAGATCCAAATTTCTCCTAATATATCTCTGATTTTCTAGTGCCACTATACCCTCTTGCAGTTGTTTAGCAAGTCCCAAAAAGTGATCAAAATCGTCCTCCCGACACAAGCGTCTCAAAAGCTTAGATATTCTAGAGTCCTCTGAAATAAATAAAAAGATATTAGGTACAACAGCTTTCAAACTAAGAAATTACTCAAAGAAATTTGATACTATTGTTGTCGGGAATATATTCAATAATAATAATCAATGTATTTCTGAAGATTTAAAAAATTAAATTATTTAAAAAATTTTGAAAGGTTACAAGATCATAAGAAAATTTCTTGAAATTCCTGGGAAAATGTAAACTAATTTTTCATTTTTAAAATAATGTTTAAGATGAAGTTGACAAAGATGTTTTTAATTAGCAAGATTACAGAGATTCATAAAAAATCCGAATAGGTTTAAGACATTTCGAAATTTTTTTAATATTCGAAATTAATTTGAAACTTAAAAATATTTCAAAAGTTTTTAAAAAATGTACATTTTTGAATATATGAAAAAAAATTGTAAGCTCCTTCAGGATTTTGAAAGGATTTTCTATAATACAAACATTTCTTGAATTTCTTGGGAAAATTGGAACTGATTTTTTATTTTGAAAAAGTAATTTCGAGAGAACATTTAAAAACATTTCAAAATATGACAACAGATTTTAAAAGATTACAAAAGATTGATACAATCTGCATAACAGATTCTGGAAATATTTAAAGCAATTTTTGTAATTTCTCAGAATTTTCAGAACATTTTTGGAAAAATTCGAATAATTTTAAAAGATATCTAGAAGGTTTAAGAGTTTTAGAAATAGTTGAATAACTAATTCAAAATTTGAAAATATTTCGAAAATTTAAAACAAACTGTGAATTTTTCAAGAAAATAAAAAACTTACAATTCCTGGGAAAATTTAAACTGAAATATTATTTTGAAAATAGATTTAAAGAGAAAAATCACAAAGATTTCAAAAGATTTAAAATTATTTTCCAAAATTTCGAAAAATAGTGGCAAAGATTTTTAAGCAAAACCTTTTAATTAGCAAGTTTAAAAATTTTGATATAATATTTGAAAAAAAAAGTTTTCACGATAACAAAAAATATTTTGTCATACTTCATGGGATAATTTGAACTGATTTTGTATTTAAAAAAATTAATTTTAAGATAATGTTCACACTTCAAAATATTTCTGAAATTTTCAAAATAGAATCTAGAAGATACGAAGGCAAGTTTTTTAATTTTTCAGAATTTCAAGAAAAAGTTTGGAAGAACTCGAAGAATTTTAAAATAGTACAAAAAATGATTTTAAGATAGAATTTTTATTTTGAAAATATATTTTTAGAGAAAAATGATAAAAATTTCAAAATTTAAAAAATTATTTTCGACAATTTCAACAAATCTTTTCATTAGCAAGATTAAGAAATTAAACAAAAATAAAATAAAATTTAAAAAGGTTTCACGTTAATTATTTACACGAAAATATTTTGTATTATAATACAAAATATTTTCCATAATTCATGGAATGATTTAAACTGATTTTTTAGTTTGAAAAATTCATTTTAAGATAATATTTGAACAAAATTTTAACATTTCAAAAGATTTCCGAAATTGTCAAAACAGAATCTGGAAGATTTTAAGGCAATTTAAACAAATTTCCAGAATTTCAAGAACATTTTTTGAAGGATTCAAAGAATTCTAAAAGATATTTAAAAGTTTTAAAATGTTTGAAAATGGTTCAATAATGATTTTCAATTTTGAAAGCCTTCCAAAAATCTAAAACAAAATATAAAGGGAAGATTTCCCAAATAAATTCGAATCTTTTTAAGAAGTTTGAAAGGTTTCAAGAAAATAACAACATTTCTTGAGATTCCTGGTGAAAATTTGTACTACTTTTTATTTTAAAAATTAATTTTAAAAGAAATTTTGAAAAAGTTCTAAAATATTTCAAAATATTATCATAGTTTCAAAATATTTCTACACATTTCGAAAATATCTGGAAGATTTAAGCGCAATTTTTTTAATTTTGAAAGATTTTTCAAAATTTCAGTAATATTTCGGGTTAGTTTAAAAAGATTATCATATCATTATTATTATCTCCAAAACTTCTAGAGGTCCTAAATATATTTCGAACTGACTCATATTTTTCCTAACATTTTTCAAAATCCTCAAAAATAAAAAACTATAAAAAACTATACTTTTTCGACATATCTGGAAGCTTCAAAACTTTTTGAATTTTCTCAAGAATCTTAGGAAAATTATATATTTACTCAACTTCGTGAGTAAATCAAGAAATAAACTTGAAGGGGAAATATTTTGCAGAGATTTTTATTGTTCATTTTAAATTATTTATCCCCCAAAAATAATAATTTGCGTGATTATTTTTTCTTTCATCACTGAAAAATCTTTTTTAAGATTCACCTTTTTCACTGAAAATTCATTATTTTAGGCAAACATTCATCTCTTTAGTTGACAATGTCACTATTCCGTTAAAAATTGGTCTTTTTTGATAGAAAATTCATTTACTTCAATAAAAATTCATATTTAATGTTAAAAATTGAGTTGGATGAAGCTGTCGTTCCTTTTTCCCGTTAAAAATAAAAAAGTCTGCAAACTTCAGGTTCAATAGTAATATTAATCAATGAAACAAAAGTGCCCAGCACTTTCATATAAAAAATGTAAAGTGTAGCTTTCTGAAAATTTCTAAAAAAAAGTTTTCTAAAAATTAGAAAATGTTTCACGAGAATGAAAAAGATTTCTTAAAATTGCTGGAAACATTTCAACTGATTTTTATTTGAAAAAATAAATTTTCAGCGAAACTGACAAAGATTTCAAAACATTTTGAACTATTTCTTAAAATTTTGAAAAACAACGTGGACGGTTTTAAAGACAAATTTTTCAATTAGCAAGATTACAAAGTTGTATCAAAAATTCAATCAAGTTTAAGAGACATTTACAAGTTTTAAGAAGATCCAAAATTAATTAAAAATTTGAAAATATTTCATAAAAGTTAGAAAAAACATATATTTTTGAATATTTGGAAATATAAATTTTGAAGCTTTTTAAAGATTTTGAAAGGATTCTCGGTAATACAAACATTTCTTAAATTTCCTGGGAAAATTTAAACTGATTTTTCATCTTCAAAAATAAATTTTTAGAGAAAATTCACAAATATTTCAAAACATTTTGAATCATTTCCTAAAATTCCGAAAAAGAATGTGGACGATTTTAATTCAAGCAAGATTAAGAGATATTTAGAAGTTTTTGAAAGATTCAAAATTAATTAAAAATTTGAAAGCACTTCAAAAGTTACATTTATGAATATTTGTAAATACAAATTTTGAATCTTCTCAAGGATTTTGAACGGTTTCACAATATTAAAAAAAATTTTCTTAAAATTCATGGGATAATTAAAACGGACTTTTTATTTTGAAAAAAATAGTTCTCAGAGAATATTTAAAAGACTTCAAAACATTTAAAAGGATTTCCAAAATTGTCAAAACAGAATCTGCAAGATTTGAAAACAATTTTCTTCATTTTTGAAATTTGTTAGAAAAATTCGAATAATTTTTCAAGGTATTTAAAAGGTCAAGAATTCGGAAGATTTAAGGGCAATTTTTTTTAATGTTCAAGGATTTTTCAAAATTTTAGGAATTATTCGAATTTTTACAAAAATCTTTCAAAATAATGTAAAATAAAAAATTATGTATCCCCTCATATTGTAATTTGGTTAAATTTTGTTTCTTGACTAAAAACTTTTTGTCAGTTAAAAATGTAACTCTTTGGTTGAAAATTCGTCTTATTATATTGAAGATTCGTCTTTAAAACAAAAAAAACTCAATTTTTTGGTTGAAAGTTGAACTACTTTCTTGAGAGTTAATTTTTGTGGTTAAAGATTCATAATTTAATTTGAAAATTCGTTTTTTTTTTGGTAGAAAGTCTTTTTAGATCTTATACAGGCCTCTGTAGATTGGAAATTCAACAATTGGGTTGAAATTGAATATTTTTTGTTTAAAAATGCAACTATGGTTGCAAATTCCATCTGTTTTGGTTGAAGATTCAACTATTTTCTTTAAAATGAATCTATTATTGTTGGTACTTTACCTTTTTTGGTTAAAAATACAACTACATGGTTGAAAGTTGAACTACTTGTTCAAAATTAATTTTGTTGTTGTTGAATATTAACTTTTTTGTTGAAAATTTATATTTTCGGGTTGAAAATTCAACTGTTTTGTAGAAAATTCAACAATTTGGTTGATTTTTTTTCTTTTTTGACTGAAAATTCTTTCTTGGTTGAAAATTCAACACTTTTGTTAATTAATTTTTGATTGAAATATAAACTATTTTATTTATCGTTGAGAGTTCATCTTTTTTAATTGAAAATTCAACTTCTTGGTTGAAAGTTGAACTATTTTGTTGAAAATTCATTTTTGTTTTCACATTCATCTTCTTGGTTGAAAATTTAACTATTTTGTTGAAAATTCGTTTGTTTGTTTTGTTAATTTGTCCTATTAGTTCAAAAGACTTGAATGGTTTCAAACGATTTAAAAATATTTCAAGAGTTTTTAAAACATTTAATAACATTTAAAAAATGGTGTATTTGGAACAGGGAATTTTGTAAAAGAATTATAATCTGATTTCGAACAGGGATCAATTTTGTAAGTTTCCTTTTTATAAATCATAATAAAAATTATTTTCCAAAATGCCTTGTCCACATCAGAATTATATTTTCATGTGTATAAAGGAAAGAAAATATAGTAGCTCCCTTTTTCTAAAATTTGGGAAGAAGTTTCAAATTCTGGCAAATTTTTATTCGAAACAAAAAAAATGTAATTCAAACAAACTCTGATTTGGAATATGGCATTTTCAAAATCTGACGAATTCTGATTTGAAACAGGGATTTTTAAATGTAAATTCCCTTTTTATGAATCAAAATTAAAATTATTTCCCAACATTTTTTTGTTCCAAGACAAAATTATAATTCTGTCAGAAAATTCCCTATACCAAGAAACAATTAAATTCATTTCCCAAAATTCCTGTTTCAGAACAGAATAACATTTATGTACAAAATTTTCTATTATAATTCAAAAAAATATAGTACTTCCTTTTTCCAAAATTTAGAAGAGAGAAGTTTCAAATTGTGACAAATTCTAACTTGGAAGAGTTTTTTCTTAGTTTCCTTCTTCTACATTATAATTAAAATCATTTTCCAAGTTTCAAATTGTGACCATTTCTGGTTTGGACCAGGGATTTTTAAAAATATTCCTTTCTTCTAAATAAGAATTTAAATTCTTTTTCAAAATTCCCGTTCGATGTTAAAAATTTTCCTGTTCGAAAATGAAAATTATAATTGTTTTTAGAAATTCACGTCTCAAAAGTCTAAATTATAATTCTTTACAAAAATTCTCTTTTTTCCAGATTTGAAATTATAATTCTTCACAGAAATTCCCTATTCCAAGTCACAATTACATTTATGTATTTCCCAAAATTCCCTCTTCAAACCCAGAATAATATCTTCTAAAAGATTTTTTTTTTCTTTATGGAAATTTTTTACTGAAAACCCCTGTCCTAAATTCAAAAATATAAATTTTTACTCAAATTCTCTGTTCCCATAGTAAAAAAATTATCATTATTGACGGAAATTCCCTGTAATGAACTAAAAATAATATTTCTTTACTGAAATTCCATGTCGCAACTTAGAATTATAACTATTGTCAAAAATTTACTGTTTCAAGACAGGATGATTGTAATTCTTTGAATGAATTGCGATTTTTTTCAGATTTCCACATTTCGGTTTATTTCCCTTTCAGGTAGACACCCTGATTACGTAAAGCAGCTTTCCAATTAAAAAATGTACCACAAATAGTTATAATAATAAAAAAAGACACTCACCATTTATTTTTTTATCATCGTAGTACTTGCTTTGCGAATTTTCGTGGTTTTTCAACGATTCTTGAAACTTGGGTCTAGGTGGGGGGTGGTAGCCAGACTCTGAATTTGAGTCCCGGTCACCCATGGGAGTCTTTTTAAAAGCTCGCCCTCTCGTACCGCCTCTACCTCGATCACCGCTTCCACCGCCTCGAGCCATTCGAAACTCATTTCGTGGTCCACCACCAGTTCTAACCGGTAATCAAAAATATCAACTTTATCGCGACAATCTTCATTTTTTAACTAGAACAATTGACCCAGGGCCTAAAAGCATGCGTAGTCCGAAACAATTTTTGTAGTCCAAAATTAAATAACTTGCAGTGGAAAATTAAATTAAATGCGAACTGAATTAATAGAACCCACTAAGAAAATTCAACTATTTCTGGTTGGAAGCAGTTGAAAGTTAATTCTTTTGGGCTGAAAAGTCTACTATTATATTTCTGATTGAGAATTCATCTTTTCTGGTTAAAAATTATTTGAATGAAAATCTAATTATATTGATTTCGGCTTGAAATCTCAACTATTTTAATTTAAAATTCACCTCTTCAGTTGAAAATTGAACCATTTTGTTGAAAATCCGTTCCTTTTTTGATTGAAAATTAATTTTTTTCACTGAAGATTTAAATATTCGATTTAAAATTGATCTTCTTTAGTTGAGAATTCATATTTTCGGCTTGGAATCTCAAATATTTTGGTAGAAAATTCATTTTGCTGTTAAAAAATGAACTATTTTGTTGAAAATTAATTGTTTTTTTTTTAGAATTAATTCTTAAACTAAACATGATTTCATTGTTTGTTGAAGATAGATTTTTTCTAGTTGAATATTCATATTTTCGAATTGAATTCAACTGTTTTTAATTAAAAAATCAATTGTCTTTTGTGAAAAGTCGTATTTTTTAATTGAATCAACTATATTTAATTAAAAATTAAAATATCCAACCTGAAAGTATGAATTTTCACCAAAATAGATGAATCTTTAACAAAATAGTTGAATTTTCGTTCAAAAAATATTAATTCTCAACGACAAACGTAATCATTGATATTTTAACCAAAAGAGATTTTAATTTTTCATTAAAAACAGTTGAATTCAATTAAAAAATACGAATCAATTTAAAAAACTGGAAAAAATCTATTTTCAACAAACAATGAAATCATTTTTAGTTTAAGAATTAATTCTCAGCAAAAAAAAACTAATTTTCAACAAAGTAGTTCATTTTTCAAAGAAAAAGAAAAAAATGAATTTTTTACCAAAATATTCGAGATTTCAAGCCCAAAATATGAATTCTCAACTAAAAAAGATTAATTTTCAAAGAAAAATAGAATATTTAAACCTTCGGTAAAAAAGTAATGTTCAATAAAAAAAGGAACGAATTTTCAACAAAATATTTCAATTTTCAACCGAAGAAATGAATTCTAAACTAAAAAGATGAATCTTCAACAATTACAAATTAAGTGTTTAACAGAGTAGTTGAATTATAAACCAAAAAAGATGGCCTTTTAACAAAATAGTATAATTTAACAAAAAATTAAATTTTCAACAGAACAGTAGAATTTTTAATCAAACGAGATGAATTCTGAGCAATGCACTTTTATGGTTGAAATAAGTCTTTTTGATAGAAAATTAATCTGCATGGTTAAAAATCAAATTGCTTGGTTGAAATATGAACTGGTTTTTTAAAAATGCATTTTTATGGTTAAAAATTCATGTTTTTTGTTGAAAATTAGTCTTTTTGTGGTGGAAAATTAATTTTATGATTGAAAATCCAATTAATTGCTTGAAACATTAACAAACTTTTTTAAAATGCACCTTTATGGTTGAAATAAGTCTTTTTTGGTAGAAAATTAATCTTTATGGTTAAAAATCAAACTACTAGGTTGAAATATGAACAGAATTAAAAAAAATACATTTTTATGTTCGAAAAAGCAACTATACAGTTAAAACTTCATGTATTTTGTTGAAAATTAGTCTTTTTTGATGGAGAATTAATCTTCATTGTTAAAAATCCAACTGCTTCGTTCAAATATGAACTGGCTTTTTGAAAAATTATTTTTATGGTTAAAAATTCATGTTTTTTTGTTGAAAATTAATCTTTTTTGGTAGAAGATTGAACTATTTTTGGTTCTAAGAATTCATCTATTTTTTTGAAAATTAGTCTTTTTTTGGTTGAAAAATTCAATTATTCAATTGAAAATTAGTCTTTTTTCTTTGAAAATTAATGTTCACGGTTTAAAACCAAATTGATTGGTTGAAAGATGAACTTCCTTTTTGAAGATGCATCTTTCTGATTAAAAATTAGACTATTCGTTTGAAAACTTATGTATTTTTTTGAAAATTAGTTTTTTTTGCAGAAAATTCAACTGTTGGATTGAAAATTCATGTATTTTGTTCAAAATGAGTCTTTTATGGTAGAAAATTTAATTGTTTGGTTCAAAAATTCATTTATTTTGTTTAAATATAAACTGACATTTTGAAACTGCATTTTTATGCTTGAAAATGAAACTATTCGGTTGAAAATCCATGTATTTTGTTGAAAATTGCCCTTTTTTGGTAAAAAATTAATCTCCATGGTTCAAAACCCTACTACTTGGTTGAAATATAAATTGGCTTTTTAAAAATGCTTTTTTATGGTTGAAAATTTATGCATTTTGTTGAAAATATCTTTTTTTTGCTAGAAAATTGAACTATATGGTTCAAAAATTAATTTCTTCTGTTGAAAATTGTCTTTTTTGGTAGAAA
>CAKNXH010063446.1:8664-21004 GCA_932178445.1 Andricus quercusramuli
GAAATCTGTGTAAAACATTCAAAATCTTTGGGAATTCATTGAAATCATTCTGAAGTATTTTGAATCCATCCGAAATCTTCTAAATCTTTGTGAAATATATCAGTATTTGCGAAACCTGCGAAATCTTTGGGTAATTATAGAAATCTTTGTGCAATCTTTGAAATTTTCGTGAAGTCTTTGGCAATATGAATTTTATACCTGTATTTATTGTTTATTTATGACTAATGTTCAATTTTTAAAATGGCTTAATGGTATAATAATAATATTATTGTACTATGTACAAATGGTACCATTCAGTATTATAAGTCTTCATGCCCATGCCTCTCTCTACAAAAAAAAGGCTTCTGTCTGGTTCAAATAAAAGTAGCCAATATGATCGAATATTGATGCTAAGAAATAGGATTCAAGTAAATGGTTGGTTGGTTCCAAACCTTTTTTTTTCTTCAAGAGAACAATGCTAGGTCCTCTAGGATAAAAGTCAAAATACACACGTGAGGAAATTCCTGATCGCGAGGAGTTTTACTTACTGTCGGGGGAGAATTATTATTGCTCGAAAGGCGTATGAGATTAAGAAAGAAGAGGAAGAAAAAAGAGAAAGAATCCTATACTGTTGGTGCCGCTTGCCTCCTTTATAATACCTTCATTAGCACAGGCTTGAGGAGATGGAAATTAACAAACAATGGCTCGAGCGTTAAAGTGAACACAATGGAACCGATGCCCACGTTCGATAAGAACGTGCAGCACCCATTATCGTTTTTCTTCCACTTAACAGTACGATGTCTAATTAATTCTGAATTGAACGAGTCATATCACTCGACTAATCCTATTCTAAATCATAACAATCTTACAAATTTATTCAGATTCAAATATAAAAAAAAACTCTACGTTCCTCCTCCATGTCAGTATTTATGTGGATTGTGGATAGACTATTATAATAACTGGAAAATGTTATGCAGTTAATATATAGTTGAAGAATATGATTAAGTAGCTGTGAATTCGATCTCGAGTGTTTCTGCTTTGTATTTCTGATTATATTGTGCTCATTTCACGAGCTCTTCGCTTCCCGTTAGCAAATCTATTTGCTTAAATAAAGAGGAAGCATTAGTAATTGTTTCTATAATAGACAAATGAAAGTTTTTATTTTGATCAATTTATGAATAAAAATTTACAAAAAATACAAAATTACAAAACAATACAAACCATTTTTTAAGTACAAAGACAAATCAGAATTTTATTCGAAAAATGACCAAAAAGTCTTTTCTACTCATGCGTCAACTTTGAGTTATGTCGATGAAGAAAGTTTTTCTGTTCGAAACAGATGATTTAAATATTATAAATGAGCATGACTTTCTTAATCTGTAATAAAGTGTATTAATATTAGAGATCAATCGATTTGCCTCGAATCAGGGAATCTTTTCCGTTCTTCCATCGATTTTTAGTGTATATATATAAGTTATGTATGTATGTATATCTATAAGTTAGTGAAAAAAGTTTTATTATGAAAAACAGTGTCTTCAAATATTATTGATTACCATACCTTCCTCTTGCTCTTCCATAAAATGTGTCAATGTTATTGCACAGAAAAAAGAGAAGATAAACTTTACATCGATTTCCGACGAAAGATTCTTTGCAACAAAAATTAACTTCACAGGATAAACCTTACGGAAATATCGGTTAAACTTTCTTTGGGTTTTCCGTGACAAACACATGTATTTTGGAAGAGCGAAGTTGGCTGAACAAAATTTTATCGCTCTAAAAAATTTTCTGTAACAAATTTTATTCTTAGTTTTTTCTGTGTGGTCAATCGATTCGCCTTGAATTAACACAACTTTTCTGTTCACAACTTCCCTACTCTTCAATTAAATGTAAATATTATAAGTCAATCGATTCGACTTGATACAAGGAATCTTTTATATTTTTGCATCAACTTTGAATTATTTTGAAGAAAAAAGTTTTACTATAAAAAACAGTATTTCCAAATATTATGCATTACCATGGCTTCTTTACTCTTCAATAAAGTGTATCAATATTGTAGGTCCATCGATTCGTCTTGAATCAACACAATTTTTCTATCCTTGCATCAACTTTAAATTATAAGAATGAGAAAATTCTTACTACAAAAAACGATTTCAAAAATACATAAAATACCATAACTTCCTCACACATTAACAAAATGTATTGATATTGTAGGTCAATCGATTAATCTCAAACCAAGGAATCTTTTTTATATTCTTGCGTCAACAATGAATTATATTAATGAAAAAAGTTTTACTATAAAAAACCGTATTTTAAAATATTATGCATTACCATAGCTTCCTTACTCTTCAATAAAATGTATCATTATCATAGGTCAATCGATTTGACTCGAATTAGCACATCTCTTATGTTCTTGCATCAACTTTGAATTTTTTTAATGAGAACATTGTTGTCTATAAAAAACGATTTTTAAAAATATATAAATTGCCATAACTTCCCTACTCATTAACAAAATGTATTAATTTTGTAGGTCAATCGATTCGTCTCAACCAAGGAATCTTTTATATCCTTGCATGAACTTTGAATTATATTAATGAAAAAAGATTTACTATAAAAAACCATATTTTCAAATTTTATGCATTTCCATAGCTTCCTTTTTCTTCAATAAAGTGTATCAATGGTGTAGGTCCATCGATTCGTCTTGAATCATCACAACTTTTCTATCCTTGCATCAACTTTAAATTATGGGAATGAGAAAATTCTTACTACAAAAAACGATTTCAAAAATATATAAAATACTAAAACTTCCCCACTCATTAACAAAATGTATTGATATTGTAGGTCAATCGATTCGTCTCGAACCAAGGAAACTTTCATATTCTTGCATCAACTTTGAACTATATTAATGAAAAAAGTTTTACTATAAAAACCCGTATTTTCAAATATTATGCATTACCATAGCTTCCTTACTCTTCAATAAAGTGTAATAATATTATAGGTCAATCGAGTCGTCTCGAATCAACACATCTTGTCTGTTCCTGTATCAACTTTGAATGTTGTTGATGATAACATTTTTGTTTATAAGAAACGATTTTCAAAATATATAAATTGCCATAACTTCCCTACTCATCAACAAAATGTATTAACATTGTAGGTCAATCGATTCGTCTCGAATCAAGGAATCTTCTATACTGTTGTATCAACTTTGAACTTCGTTGAAGAAAAAAGTCTTGCTATAAAAAACCGTATTTTCAAATATTAAGCATTACCATAGCTTCCTTACCCTTCAATAAAACGTATTAATATTGTAGGTCAATCGATTCGACTCGAATCAACATGTATGCATGTGTGTAGGGAGGGGGAGGCAACGATTTTTTATGCTATTCTGCATGAAGTACATTTTTTTTTTAAATTCTCCTTTTCAAGTTGAAAATTCCACTCCTTGGTTAAAAGTTGAACAACTTTATTATTATTTGTTTTTTCAAAATTCAACTGTTTTGTAAAAAATTCGCTACTCTAATTTGCAAATTTTTTTTCATGAAAATTTATTTATTTCATTTCTGGTTAAAAAGTGATATTTTTCAGTCTAAAAATTTAACTATTCTACTTTTGATTCAAAATTCATTTTTTTTTATTTTATGAACTCAACCATTTGGTTCAAAATTTCTGTAGTTTGTTGGAAATTCATCTTTTTCGGAAGAAAAATAATCTTCTTAGTTGAAAATGCAACTTTTTTGTTGGAAATTGATGAATTCCGTTGAAAATTACTTTTTTGGGTTGAAAACTACTTTTCTTTAACTTAAAATATAATTATTTGATTGAAAATTACTTTTTTGTTGAATCTTCATATTCTTAGGTTGGGAGTTCAACTATTTTATAGATCATTCGTTTTTTTTATATTAAATTTTTTTTCTCTTAAAACGTAACTGTTACATTTTTAGTTGGAAGTCAACCTTTTTGGTTTGGAAAATGAACTTTTCCGTTGGAAATTGATGTAATTTTCGTAAATTTTTCTTGTATAGTAGAAAATAATTCTTCTCGGTTGAAAATTCATCTTTTTCTTGGCTTAAAAATTCTACATTTTAGATTAATTTTTTTTCTTTTTTATCTGAAAAATCTTTTATTGTTGAGGAACGATCAGGATTTTTTCGGGACCAAAATATCGGAAAAGTCCTAATAAACTTTTTTTTTACCAGAACTTATTTTGGACAAAAGTACCAGAAAATTCCCATTTAATTTTTCTAAATATTTATTATTTCCGGTTAAAAATGAATTTGCAATCCTGCATGGAGTACAATTTTTTTTTTAAATTTAACCGTTTTGCAGAAAATTAATTATTTTGCCTTGAGAATCCAAGAATTTGTTAGAAAATTCAGCAGTTTTGTAAAAAATTCGCTACTCTAATTTGAAAAAAAATTTTTCATGAAAATTTATTTATTTCGTTTCTGGTTAAAATATGATCTTTTTCAGTCTAAAAATTCAACTGTTTGTTGGAAAATTCGTTTTTTTAGTAGGAAATTATTATTCCTGGTTGGAAATTCAACTATTTAGTAAAAAGTGCATTTTTTTGATAATTCGTCTTTTTGATAGAAAATAATTAATTCTGGTTAAAAATTCAACTATTTGGTATAAATGTATGCATTTTATTAATAATGCTTTTTTTAAATCAATATTCATGGTAGAAAATGTAGTTGTTTCGCAAAAAATTTGCTTTTCTAAATGGAAAATTAATGTTTTGCAATGAAAATTTATTCATTCCATTTTTCGTTAAAAAGACACATTATTTTAGACTAAAAATTGAACTATTTGTTTAAAAATTCGCTTGTCTCTTGGTTGAAAAATAAACTTTTATATTTTTTTATTGCTAATCCATCTTTCTACGGTTACTACTAAAAACTCTCTTGTTGAAAGTTGAACTGGTTTTTCAAGAATTTATTTTTTTGGTTGAAGTTTTATAATTTTAGTCAAAAATTCACCTCTTTGTTTGAAAATTGAAATACTTTTGCTCAATTTTCCCTTTTTGAGGGAAAAAAAGAATTTTCTTAACTAAAAATTTTCGTGAAAATTCAACAATTAGAAAATTCATCTATGTGGTAGATAATTTAACTGTTTTATAGAAGATTTGCTGTTTTTATTTAAAATTAATTTCCTCAAATGGAAATATATATATATTTTTATTTTTGATCCAAAATGGATTCTCTTTTATTTTATAAATTCAACTATTTGGTTCAACATTTCTGTATTTTGTTGGAAATTCGTCTTTTTTGGTAGAAAAATAATCTTCTTAGTTGAAAATTCAAATTTTTGGTTGAAAATTTATGAATTTCGTTGAAAATTTCTTTTTTGAGTTGAAAACTAATTTTTTTAACTTGAAATGTAACACTTGATTGAAAATTACTTTTTTGTTGAAACTCCATATTCTTAAGTTGGGAGTTCAACTATTTTCTAGATGATTCGTTTTTTTAAATTAAAAATTAATTTTTTTCTGTGATAACTTAATCGTTCCATTTTTTGTAAAAGTCAATCTTTTTAGTTTAAAAAATCAACGTTTCGGTTGAAAAAAGTTTTCTACAGAAAAGTTGAATTTTCAACCCACAAATATACATTTTGAAAAAAAAGTTAATTTGCAAACAAACAGTTGAGTTTTCAAATAAAATTATGAATCTTCAACCAAAAAAAATGAATTTTCAATGAAGTAGTACAACTTTCATCCAAAGAGTTGATTTTTCAACCCAGAAAGATAAATTTTCAACAGAAATTGTACCCCATGTAAGACAGCATAGAAAAATCGTTGCCCTGCATATATCTCAAACATGCACGTACTTTCATATTTTTTATGCACGTGAACACTATAATGGATATATATATATATAAAGTAGAATTTATGCCTTATTATATTAAAAAAATTCTCTAGATCTGCCCTCGATCTCAATGGGACTTTTTTCACTCAAGTAACTATCATTTGCCTATTTTTCTCATTTTTTAATACGAAAACATCAATATATTACACTCAACTCCCGATATAAGACCGATTCCGAGCACGGCTTGCCTTGGCCTTGGTCCTATATCCTGAGAATCCGAACCTTAACAGACAGGGCCGCGTAAACAATTTCTGTTGAATTTGGACGCATGACGCAACCTGCTGGAACTAACGCGCTGAGAGTGCGGCCCTTGAGTTGTTTGTCACGCTTGACTGAGCACATCCTCTATTTCGGCCCCACGGCGTCTCTCGTCACGAAACTGCGGGGACCATCAATTTTAGGAATATCGTAAGCCGGGAGGGGGGTCTTATATCGAGAGTTAAGTGTGAAAAAAATTCCGGTTAATCCATAACTACAAATTGGATTTAAGGAATTGAATGCTAAATTTTTGTGATAATGTTCTATCCCTGATAATCAGGAACCATTCTCCAAGTTTCCTGATATATCTTTCATGGAATCAGACATTTATACAAGCTAAATAAATTTGCAGAAAGCTGACTAAAGTCGTTAATACGAATTTAATTGCCGCGAGTACGGTCGCCCGATTTTACCTAAACCATAAATTTCTATCAGATTTGGGTCGTGACATTATTCCGGATTCTGGGGAAAATGAGATGGCGGAATAGATGCAGTAGCACTAATGCATGGGGTTTCTAACTTTATCTCATTATCAGCTTTATATATGTCGTAGGACGTAGGCATTTCGAGGTTTTAGTCATTTCATTTTTCACCAATCACTTAAATCTTTGTTAACAAAAAAACTAGCTGCAAATTCGATCTGTAGTGTTTCCCCTTTGTATTTATAATTATATGGTGCTCATCTCACAAGTAATTTGTTCTCCGTTAACAAATATATTTGCTTCCTCATAGAGGAAACATTAGTTTTTTGTTTCAATAATAGACAAACCAAAGTCTTTATTTTGATTAATTTAAAAAATGAAATTTACAGAAAATACAAAATCACAAAATAATGCAAAGGAAAATTGAATACGAAGACAAATCAGACAAATCAAATTTGGTTTCGAAATGATAATTTTTTGAGCTGGAAAAGGGAAGGGAAAAGTTCTGTCGCACCCTATCCCTTTCCCGGATTTATGATTTCTTCTCGAACCAAGAAATCTTTTATATACTTGCATCAACTTTGAGTTATTTTGAAGGAAAAAGTTTTACTATAAAAAACGGTATTTTCGAATATGTTGCATAATATTATGCATTCAATTAAATGTATCAATATTATAGGTCAATCGATTCGACTCGAACCAAGAAATCTTTTATATTATTGCATCAACTTTGAAATATGTTGAAGAAAAAAGTTTTACTATAAAAAACCGTATTTTCAAATATTATGCATAATATTATGCATTATGAATGCATATTATGCATTCAATCAAATGTATTAATATCATAGGAAAATTGATTCGTCTCGAATCAACACATCTTTTCTGTTCCTGCATCAACTTTGAATTATCTTAATAAACAAAGTTTTACTATAAAATAACGATTTTCAAATATATATAAATTACTATATCTTCCGTACTCTTTAATAAATGTATGAATATTATAGGTCAATCGATTCATATCGAACCAAGGAATCTTTTATATCGGTATATCCAATATGAATTATGCTAGTGAAAAAAGTTTTACTATGAAAAAAAAACGATTTTAAAAATATTTTTGGAGAATCTTACCATTACAAAGCTTCCTTTATGAGGAAGCAAAAAAAAAGAAGAATTTTCAACAAAGAAAAGAATAATTTTCTATCAAAAAGACGAATTTTCCACAAATAACATTTTTCAACTAAATGCTTTGAACAATGGATGTGATGATAGTTTTTGAAAAAGTGTAAGTAAATAGTGGAATTTTCAAACTAGAAAAATATCAATTTTTGACCAAAAATGGTGTAGTTAAATTTTCATCTGGGTGAATCAATTTCTAATACGAAAACGAGTTTTCTACAGACCAGTTCAATTTTGTACCAAATAGTCAAAATTTCTACCAAAATGTTGAATGTTCAATCGAAAAAGACGGAAATTGAACGACTCTGATACAAAATTTGTTGTTGTTAAACATGAATTTTTTTAACAAACATTCAATTATTTGGTTGAAAATTCAACTTCTTCGTAGAAAATCAGTTTTTTCAGCGAAAATTATTTTTTTCTGAAAGAAAATTCAAGCATTCCATTTTTTGTTGATAATTTTTTTTTTTAGTTTCAAAATTCAACTATCTGGTTGAAAGTTGATGTAATTTGTTGAAAAATCATCTTCGTTGGTAGAGAATTAATATTTTTATTTAAAAATTCATTTTTTTGGTTGAAAATATAATTTTTTTGCTTGAAAACTCAAGTTTCGTATAAATTTCGTCTTTCTGGCATTATAAAATTAATTTTTTTTTAATGAAGATTCATAATTTTAGTGCCGAAATTCTCTTTTTCATTGAAAATTGAACTATTTTGTAGAGTTCTATTTCAAGCGAAAATTCAATTACTTAGTTAAAAATTAAACTGATCGGTCGGGAATTTAACTCTTGTGTAGAAAATTCGTCTCTTCGTCTTCGAAATTCAAAAATTGGATAGAAAAATCAACTGTTTTGTACAAAATTATTTTTTTCCATCGAAAATAATTTTTTTTTCAAAGAAAATTGAACTATTCCATTTTTGGTCAATAATTTTTTTAGTTTAAAAATTTAACTTTTTGTTTGGAAATTAATGTAATTTGTTGAAAATTCTTCTTTTTCAGTAGAAAATTAATCTTCCTGCTTAAAAAATCAACTATTTGATTGGAAATTGATGTATTTTGTTAAAAATTCATCTTTTTTGGTAAGAAAATCTTTTTAGTTGGAAATGCAATTTTTTTGCAGAAATATTATCTTTTTGGCTTGGAAATTCAACACTTTGGATGAAATTTATTATCTTTTTTGACAGAAAAATCTTTCTTGATTGAAAATACTACTCTTGTTGAAGATTCGCATCTTCGCTTTGAAAATTCGTCCTCTTTAGTAGAAATTTCATCGTTTTTGGTTCAGATTCAACAGAAAATTATTTAAAATGAAAATCTTTTCTTGACTGAAATACAAACTATTACAGTTTTTGTTAAGGTTTCTTCTTTTTTTTTGTGAATTCAACTACTTGAATGATACTCGAACTACTTTGGTAATTCATAAGAAACAGTAATGACCCAATTCATGAAAAAAAATAGTCGACGAAAATTACGTAAGATAGTGGGAAGGGGGGGGGGGGGGTTAACAATCCAGGACTCTGACGAAGGATATGGTTCAAAATTTCAGAAAAAAAATATATAATTCACGCAAGGCCTCTGAGGTTGATGAAGGTGTCCTAGGTATTGTTGGTTTTACCTAAAACTTATGCTACAACGCTTGTTTCTTCAAAAGCAACAAATATTTTTGTATGCACCATCAATTTCAAAAATGTTAATTTTCTGGACGACCCTAAAATGCAGAAATTGGTGAATTTTATTAGTTATAGCTATATGTGTTTAAATATTCCGACTTCTCTGAATTCGCGCCTGGATATAATAGCAGCAGCTATAGTGGTGCACTTCGCTAGAGTATAGCACTGCTCTCTAAAGATAATTAGCTTCTTAATTGCTTCGCATAATTGCAACGATGTAAGATGCCAGAGACTGGTTCATTAAAGGAGCTTTAAAGAGGCTGGGATTTATACAAAGTGACTAGATAATGACTAAGGGCGTGCAAATAAACCAATGCCCGGGAAGTGAATGGCTCTGCATTAATATCGAGGTTGCTATTTCACAGTCAAAATATCACATTTTCTCTACCTTTCTCTCATCACTGCATTCAACGTGTTCTTCGTTAGGAACGTTTCAAAGCAAATGTTGGAACATCTCGTTTCAAAATTAGCGGTTGAATTTCATTTTATTTTACTTTTGTCAGTCGTCATCGTCATCTAGCGTCATCCATTATTCAGCAGTTATTCATCATCACTTGGATGCTCTATGTCTCGATTCTTTAGATTAGAGTCTTTAATACTCGGATTTATATTCTCTAATGTAGACTTACTGAAAAATCGATTATTATTGTATAGAATTCCTGAAAATAAAACAAGACTCCAACGATCTTCTTTGGATAACAACCACAAAATGCTACTATTGCGATTCCTGAAAACAAAGAAATTTGTTTCTTTCGACAAAAATAAAAATGAAATTCCAATATTAGAACAACAAGATTTCCGAAACAAGGTTTTACACTTGTCAAAGAGCTCTGTTGATGAGAATTGTTTGCACATTAGTAGTATTGATCGTAAAATTTCTGAAGGTTTCATGATAACGAAAAGTTTCCTTAAAAACAATCCTGATATAATTTGCATAAATGCTGATGAAGGCAATATTAGAGTTTGTATGAAGAAATCGGATTATATTATGGGTATGGATGATTTTCTCTCCTATCGTGATAACGTCGATTTATTGAATGGAAATCCGTTAAAACAATTAAGAAGAGACGCTTCCAAGATTGCAGACAATTGAAGAAAGAAAGGACCTTCAGGAAAAGATATGAAATAGACTGATATAAATACCGAAGACACTGTTCTTGCCAGGTGTTATGGTTTGAGAAAGATTCATGAAGATACTATTCCTTAATCATTACCCAAAAAAGTTAATTGAGAAACATATCACAATGTGTTACGGAAAAAGCTTGTGCTCTCCCAAAGGTTCCTAAACCAAATTTGACTTGAAACTGTTTCTTTTCATAGTTGATTCTCCTACTTAGAATTTATCCACATATATTTCAAATGTTTTAAAACCAGTTTCTATAAACAGTAATTCATTTATGAAAAATAGTTGGGAACTCAAAGCTATTCTGAAAAACAATAATTTACCTAAAACCCATTCAATGATTTCCTTAGATGTTGTGCCGATGTTTGATAGCATTCCACTAGATCTTGCTTTAGTATGCATTAGGGAAAAACTTATTTTGAATCATAACTCAACAAAAATGACTAAGAATGAATTGTTAATAGCCTCCAGAACTGTTTTCAATTATACTGTTTTTTCTTTTAATAAGAAATTCTATAAAAAATATCGAATTATCCTATGGGATCACCTTCAATCACAGTAGTTTCTGCTTCAGTTTTACAAGATGTTGAAAGAAGAGCTGTTGCTTCATCAGAATTTACACCTAATCTTTATAAATTTTATCAACAAATTAGTACAAAAAACCTTCTTGGTCTGGGAAGTATCTCAATGACAATTCGCATAATTTAGTTCGTCATATAATTGGTTTAATAAAAGGTTTAGTTGAGAGATGTGTTAAATTAAGTGACATTCAATTTAGAAAAAGAAATTTAAATCCATTTAAAATAACATTTGTTAATAATAATCATAACGACATTATCAATGAACTCATCCATGAGATATGTATGAAATGCAAATGCTACAATAAAGTTTACATAGGTGAAACTGGAAGGAGATTAAAAACTAGAATTGGTGAACACAAAAGAGACAACATTTGTAGAATTTTTACTATTATTTTGATTTTGAATTCAATAATATTAAAATATTACCTATCGAAAAAATGCTTACAAAAAACGTATCATTGAGTCTATGTTTATAAAAAAAACTTCGTAATGTTTCTGTTAATTTAAAGACTTAAATGCTAAATATTAATAATAATTATCAAAGCAGCGTATAATTATGTCATCTGTGTTTGTTACAATTCATACATTTGTGAAACATGAGACGATCAATCACATTATTACTTTTTTATGAATTTCGTACATTTCACTCACATTTCATTCGGTTGTGAATTTCATACACTTGTGAAACACAAGACGATCAATCACATTATCACTTGTATATGAAATTCGTATAGTTTTGAAGCATAAGACGATCGATTATGTTTTCGAAATGTATGGCATTCATAAACAACTAACAATGTGATTGATCGTCTTATGTTTTAGAACTTCATGAAATTCAGAAACAAATGACTATGTGAATGATCATCTTATGTTTTGGAACTGTATGAAATTTATGAACAAGTAACAATGTGATTGATCACACATTTTTCACAACTTCATGAAATCCAGAAACGAATGAAATGTAAGTGATTGTATTATGTTTTATAACTGCTTGAGTCTGCGAAACAAATGACAATGTGAATGATCGTCTTATGTTTCATAACTGCATGGAATTCAGAAGCAAATCACAATATGATTTATTGCCTCAAGTTTTTGAACTGTATGCATTCTATAAACAAGTATTAATGTGATTGATAGTTTTATGTCTTAGAACTGCACGCAATTCTAAAACAAATGCCAATCTGAGTGATCTCTTATATTTCAGAACTGTATGAAGTTGATAAAAAAGTAACAATGTGATTGATCATCTTATGTAACTGTATACAATTCAGA
>CAKNXH010063446.1:21014-35943 GCA_932178445.1 Andricus quercusramuli
TTCATAAACAAGCAACAATGTGATTGATCATCTCATTAGAATTTTACTCATTAAATTAATCTATCAGGCTTTGACTGAAAATGTTGGAATTTCGACTGGAGAAACAGCAGTTTTAATAGATGAATCAGTCAATATGGCTGACTGAATCAGTTACTGGAAATTACTGATTTTCAGTCAACGGAAGTGACTAATTTATCTGCTATAATGATATAGTGAAATCATTTCTAAATTAAAATTCTTTCTGAAAGTACAGGTTATAACATTCAAAATTACTGTTTTTATCAATGATAATTATAGTCTTGATCATTCTGAATTACTGATTCGGTCAATGAAGATTAATGTTTAGATCAATTTGTCTGTATTGGTAGAAAATAAGTCCTCTTGATTTAAAATTCATATTTTTGTTTCAATTCAACTGTTTTCGATTTAAGATAAAAATTTTTTTCCTTAAAATAATAAATATTAAATTTTTTGTTGAGAATTGATTTTTGTTTACTTAAAAATTCAACTACTTGCCTTGAGAGTTGGTCTTCTTTGTTAAAAATTAGTTATTTTGGTTAAAGATTCATTTTGTTGAAAGTTCATTTTTCATAAAAAAAAAAAATTCTTAGCTGAAACTGGAATTATTCCATTTCTGGTTGAAAGTTGATCCTTTTTAGTTGAAAATTCAATTATTTTGTTTCAAATTCGCCTTTTCTCGTTGAATTTTCCACTGTTTTATTTATTTAGAATTGAAATGTTTTTGGTTGAAATATCAACTTTTTTAAAAATCAAAATCGGTTGAAAATTGGTTGAGAATTCAATTAATTTCTTAAAAATGTTTTTTTGTTATGAAAAATTCGTATTTTTTGGTTAAAAATTTATCTTTTCTGGTGAATAATTCTACAAAACAATTCAATTTTTTACTCGACCAAATGTTCGGAATTTCTACCAGAATAATTAAATTTTCAATCAAATAGTTGAATTTTTAACTAACAAAGATAAGTTTTCAACCAAAAATGGAATAGTTACATTTTTAGTTTAAAAAATAAATTTTTAACCGAAAAGAGATAAATTTTCTACCATTCAATATAAACCAAACAGACAAATTTTTAACGAAATACATGAATTTTCCGAAAAACAGTTGAATTTTCAAACCGACACCGAATTGTTGAATTTTCTACTATATAGTCGCATTTTCCACTGAATATTTGAATTTTCAAATAAAAAGATAAGTTTTCAAGAAAATGCATTAATTTTCAAACAAAACAAAAAATCCAAATAGCTGAATTCAACTAAAAAAGCTGAATTTTCAACAAAATAGTTAAATCTTCAACCAAAAATATCAATTTTCAAAAAAGAAGATTCATTTTCGAACCAAAAAGACGATTTTACAACAAAATAGTTGAATTATCTGCAAAAAGATTAAAATTTCCACCCCACATCGAAGAGTTGAATTTTCTACAAAAATAGTTAAATTTCCAACTAAATAATTGAATTTTTTCATTAAAAAAGATAAATTTTCAACGAAAAATAGAATAGTTAATTTTTTAACATTATAAAATAATTTTTAACAAAAAAAATCCATTTTCTACCAGTTAAAATGAACCAAAGAAGACGAATTTTCAATAACATAAAGAAATTTTCCACAAAAGAGTTAATTTCCGCAATAACATAGTTATAGTTGAATTTTCGAATAGAAGAGATCAATTTTCAGTTGAAAATATGAATTTCAAACAAAAAATTGAATAATTATATTTCTGTAAAAAAGCTGTTTAAAATTTGTACTCTGAAGATGAATTTTCAACTATGTAAAATTCTGATTTTTCACACAAAAATTTATTTTGAACAAAGTAGTGGAATTTTTATCCAGGTAGTTGAATGTAATAAAAAAAACACGAATTTGAAAAAAGTAGTTAACTTTTGAACCAGAGATGAATTCTTAACAAAAATAATGAATTTTTAACCAAATAGTTAAATTTTTAAGTAAAAAAGATAAATTTTGAACTAGAAATGTAATAGGTAAATTTTCCGTTTGAGAGAAGTTAATTTTCAACAAAAAAGGAAACGAATTTTGAATAAGTTATTTAAATTTTCAACCAAAAAGATAAATGTTAAACCAAAAAGATAATTTTTTAACAAAGTAGTTCAGCTTTCAGCCAAGTTGTTGAATTTT
This sequence comes from Andricus quercusramuli, assembly GCA_932178445.1. Taxonomy (NCBI): domain Eukaryota; kingdom Metazoa; phylum Arthropoda; class Insecta; order Hymenoptera; family Cynipidae; genus Andricus; species Andricus quercusramuli. The sequence continues at coordinate 23,170 of CAKNXH010063446.1, forward strand.
TTACCAAAAAAGGTGACTTTAAACAATATTTTTTTCAACATTTTCAACAAAGTGCCACCGTTTTGTTGAAAACTTATCTGGTTTTTTTTCTGAGGATTCTACTGTTTTGTTGAAAATTCATCTTTTGATAAATAAATCATCTTTTTGTTTGAAGGTTAAGTCCTTCAAATTTAAAAGTCTACTATTATATTTTTAGTTTAAAATTCATCTCTTCTGGTTGGAAAATTAATTATTTTGTTTTAAACTTTATTATATTAATGAAAAATCAACAATTTCGTTGAAAAGTCATATTTTTTAGTTGAAAATTGAACTATTTCGTTGAAAATTTGTCTTTTTGAGTTGAAGATTCAAATATTTGGTCGAAAATTCGACTGTTATGTTGAAGATTCATCTTCTTGGATAGAAATTTCGTTCTTTTGGATTAAAAATTTGTCTTTGATGGAAATCATCTTTTATGATTCGAAGTTAACTCTTTTAAATTGAAAATTCCACTATTATATTTGCAGTTTAGAATTATTTTGGTTGAAAATTAATTTTTTTGATTGAAAAAAAAATGTTATTTATATTTTCGGGTAAAAACTATTTGTTGAAAAATGAACTGTTTGTTTAACAAAATTGATATTTTCGGGTTGAAGTGAGTTAATTTTCCAAGAAAGTGCATTTTACTGAGAATGAGAAATGAAACAAACTTGGCCCGACTCTTCATTAATTTCATCATCTATATCATTCTCAAATACGTCAGCGTCACTTCGTCCTAAGCTTCATGAATATAAGAGGTCCATTAAGCCAACGGGCCAAGAATTAAGTACTATTTCCTTTGGCTCTTCCTCAGATGTGCAAACTTTTCTAGGAATAGTTTAATTATTACGATTATCAAGAATCCAATCACAAGCAAAAACAAATTGAGTTACTAAAAGATTGTCAAACTTTTGGCAGTAGTTTATTTGCCACTTATTTCTATTTATTTCACTTTTTTGGCTGAAGATTATATTTTTAGTTATAAATTTTATTATTTGGTTGAAAATTTAACAATTTTCTTAAAAAGAAATCATCTTTTTGCAAATTCAATTTTTTTGTTGAAAATTCGTCTTTTTGGGATGAAAATTCAACTCTTTTCGTATAATATTAACCTTCTGTTGAAAATTCATATTTTCTTGCTGATGAGTCAACTGAAGTATGTTTTCGTATGAAAAATATTTTCTCTGAACATTTTTCTTCTCAATTTAAAAGTTCATATTTTTTATAGTAGAAATATTGCATCTTTCTTGGACTAAAATGCAACTGTTTTGTTGAAAATTCAACTATTTCATAGAAAATTTACTTTTTGTTTCGAATTTTTATTTTTCTGAAGAAAAGTCTATTGAAATCCTTTTGAATGACAATTCAACTCTTTTTTTGAAAATTTATCTTTTTCATTCAAAAATTCACCTGTTTTGGTAGAATTTTCATTTTTCTTGGAAAAAATTCAACTTTTTGGTTAAAAATTTGATTATTTAGGAGAAAATTACCTTATAATTTACAATTCTCATTTTGGTGTTGGAAAGTAAACTAGAATCTACTTTGGACGGAAATTTAACTATTTTTTTTAAGTTTTTTTTTTTTTATTTCATCTGTTTTAAAAGAAATATTTCATCTTTTTTTAATAAGAATGGAAATGTTTGGTTGAAAATTTGTCTTTCTGATTTCAAAATTCACATGCTTTAGTAGAAATTGCATCTCTCTTGGATAAAAATAGAATAATTATATTTTTGTAAAAAAACTGTTTAAAATTTGCACTCTGAAGATAAATTTTCAACTATGTAAAATTATGATTTTTCACACCAAAATTGATTTTTAACAAAGTAGTTCAACTTTCATCCAGGTGATTGAATGTAATAAAAAACATGAATTTGAACAAAATAGTAACTTTGGAACCAGAGCTGAATTTTTTCAGAAAAAATTTTTTTTTTCAATACATAAATATATATTATGTATATAAGTCAATATAATATATTTTTCTGAAAATTTTTCTATTTAATTTAAAAGTTCACCTTCTTTTAGTACGATTATTGCATCTTTCTTGGACAAGAATGCCACTGTTTTGTTGAAAATTACACTATTCCCTAGAAAATTCACTTTTTGTTTAAAATTTTTATTTTTCTGAAGAAAATTTGAACATTTTTTAAATAACTAACAAAAGTAACCTATTATTTTTATTATTATTATTAATGAAAAAAGTTAAAGTTTGGTTTAAAATTCAACAATTTTGTTAAAAAGTCATATTTTTTGGTTGAAAATTCTGCTGTTTTGTTGAAAATTTAATTACTTAAAATTTTTGTTTTGAAATTAAAAATTCATCTGTTTTAAGAGAAATTTCCTCTTTCTTGGATAAAAATTTGGTTTAAAATAAAACTATTTTGTTAAAAAGTCATACTTTTGGTTGAAAATTCTACTGCTTTATTGAAAATTCAATTATTTCGTAGAAAATTTACTCTTTGTTAAAAATTCATATTTTGGTGTTAAAAAATGAACTGAAATCTTTTCTGAATGAAAGTTCAAATTTGAAAAAAAATTGTCCTTTTTTTATTAGAAATTCATCTGTTTTAGTACAAATTTCATCTTTCTTGGATAAATATTCAACTATTTGGTAAAGAATTCAACTATTTCGATAAATAGTTGAATTTGGTTGAAAAAATTCGTCTTTTTGAATGCAAAATTTAATTTTGTTCGTAGGAACTCATTTTGTGTTGAAAAATTTATATTTTGATCTTGAAAAGTCAACTTGAATTTTTTCTGGATGAAGATTCAACTTTTTTCAAAATTTTTTTTTTTCCTTTTTAAATCACAATTCATCTGTTTTATGCGAAATTTCATCTTTTTTGGATAAAAATGCAACTATTGGGTTATTATTTATGTCTTTGGTTAAAAATTTAACTATTCAGTGGAAAAGTCTTTTTTTAAATCAATTTTTTAACTGAAAATGTAACTTTTCCATTTTTTTAAGATTGATCTTTTCTAGTTGAAAATTCTCCTTTTTTTGTAAAAAAATCATCTTCTTGGTTCAAAATTTTATTTTTCTTGGGAAAAATGCATCAGTTTCGTGGAAAAATTATTTTTTGCTGAAGTCATAATTTTTGTTTGTTAATCCAATTTTTGTAGAGAAAATTCGTCTTTTGGCTTGAAAATTCAACAAATTAGGTGAAATTTTCTTTCATTAATGACAAATTTTTATTTGTTGAAAATTCTTCTTTTTGGTTAAAAAAAAATTTTTTTTATGTATAAATTTCATGTTTTTTGATAGAAATATAAACTGTGACACTTTTTATTGTTAATTTATATTTTCAAGTTGAAAATTCAACTATTTTGTTGAAAATTCAACGATTTTGTCGAAAATTCGTTATTTTGTTGCTGTTGTTGTTGAAATATCGTCCAATAAATTTTTGGATGATTCATCTTATAGTTGAAAATTTTACTCTTCGGATTAATAATTCAACTATTTCGTTGAAAATTCATGCATTCAGTTGAAAAATTGTCTTTTTTATAAAAAATCGATCTTCTTGGTTGTAAATTTGTCTTTTTGGTTTTAAAATTCATCTCAACTATTTTATTGAATATTCAATTATTTTGTTGGAAATTTAATTATTTTGTTCAAAATTCCACTTTTTGGTGGAAAATTTAACAATTTTGTTTGAAATTAATTTTTTGGGCTGAAAAATAAATTTTTTACTGAAAATGTAATTTAACGTTTTTGCTTGAAAATTTATCTTTTTTATTTAAAAATTCAACTATTTGATTACAAATTTGAATACTTTGATAGAAATCTAATTATTCGTTTGAAAATTGAAATAGTTTGTTGAGAATTCATTTTTTTTATTCAACTGTCTTCTAAAAAGTTATCCCTTTCTTGGTTGGAGGTTAATTTCTTAAAATAGAAAATCAATCATTTGATTGAAAATTCAATTATTTGGTTAAAAGTTCAAATATTCTTTTGAAAGTTTCTCTCGTTCGCTTTAAAGTTCAACGATTTTGTTAAGAAATCCTTTTTTTATTGAAGGTTTATATTTTTAGTTGAAAATCCATCTCTTTGGTTGAAAGTTGAACTATTTTGTTGAAAACTGATGTGGTCAAAAGTTGAAATATCTTGTTGAAAACAAATTTCTTTGAATGAAGATTCATCTCTTTGGTAGAAAATTAAACTATTTTACTGAAAATTAATTTTTTGCTGAAAATTCATTTTTTGTACAAAAAATTCGTTTTTTGGCTTGAAGGTTCAACAATTTAGGTGAAATTTTTTTTCTCTCATGACTGAAAAATCTTCATCTGTTGAAAATTTGTCTTCCTGGTTTCAAAATCGTCTTTTATGTTAGAAAAGTAATTTTTTGTATAAAATAAATCAATTTAAAAATTTTAAATTTGTATCTGAAATATTGTTTTATTTCCAAGTACCATATCTTATTATTTCTGGAAAATATAAATTACGTACACAATTTGACTTTTTAAAGTTGATATATTTTTTATTCCTCATAGAAGAAGCTTTCTAATAGTAACATTTTTCAAACTTTTTAAATTCATGTAATGAAACTTTCCTCAATTTAAAAATGTATAATAAAGTGTTGTAAGCAATTTTCCGGATGTGTGTATGTGTGTGGATGTCACACTTTTTTGTGAACACGATAACTCGAAAACGGTTGCTGATAAACTGATGAAACTTGGAGGGCTTATCTTCACAACTAATATTCTGAAACTGACCGCAGGATTTCTAAAAATATTTATTGCATTTTTGTTAGCACTAGATAATATTTTAAAAATCGGTTTTTTATAGTAAAACTTTTGTCAGTAGCATAATTCAAAGTTGATGCGAGAATATAAAAGATTTTTTGATTTGAGACGAATCGATTGACCTATAATATTTATAAATTTTATCAAAGAGTTGGGAAGTTATGGTAATTTACATATTTCGAAAATCGATTTTTATAGTAAAAATTTTCTCATTCTCATGATTTAAAGTTAATGCAGGAATAGAAAAGTTGTGTGATTCAAGACGAATTGATTGACCTATAACATTGATACATTTTATTGAAGAGTAAGGAAGCTATGGTTATGCATACTATTTGAAAACACGGTTTTCTACAGCATACATTTTTTCAATAAGATAATTCAAAATTGATGCGAAAACGGGAAAAATTACTTGATTCGAGACGAAACGATTGACCTATGATATTAATACAATTCATTAAAGAGTTGGAAAGTTATGGTAATTTATATATTTTGAAAATCAGTTTTTTATAGTAAAACAGTAGAATAGTAGAATAGTACAACAGAACCTTATAATTTAAAAAGTTTCTTATAAAAATTTGATAAAACTATCAAAAGCTTTGTTATATTTCGAAAGGTCTTTTTTCAAATTGATTGCATTGTTTCCCTCTCTTTTTATGTATAATATTTCCATGAATTCCCTTTTTCTTCAAATTCATGTCCATGTGTGATTCTATGTTTTGACAACACACTACGGTATTTCTGACTCATTCAAAGATTATTTTGATGTTCATCTCTCCTTATTCTTGGTGGTCTCCAAGTTTGGCCTATATATACTGCCTTGCAACACCTACATTTCATTTTATACACTACATTTTGTTTTTCCATTTTGTCACGTACGTCTTTTCCCAATTTGACAGTTCTGTTACTTTTGAATGGAATTCTATATATTGTATGTAAACCCATTTTCCTTAGTAAAGATCTCAAGTACTTTGAAATTTTATGAAAATAAGGTAAAACAACCGTGTTATATTTATCAAAATCTCTTGTCTCTGTGTTAATTACATTGTGCTCTTTCTGATCAATCTGATGGATTCTGTTGTTTATGTGTTTTTCAATGAAGAAGGGTGGATAATGGTTCAAAAAAAGGATCTGTTTACAAATTTCAATATTTTTTTCATGGAAACTTTGATGTGATAATTTTATAGCCCTATTCACCATATTTTCAACAATTGAAATTTTCATTTGTATTGGATGATTTGACCGAAAGATCAAAGTTCGTCCTGAATATGCAGGTTTTCTGTACCTATCTGTTATAATTCTACAATCATCGGTTTTAATCAGAGTTAAATCTAAAAAATTTAGCTTATTTTCTTTTTCTATTTCTGCAGTGAATTGTAATCTGGGATGTATACCATTAAAGGAATCTAACAGTATATTGATCTTACTATAGCATCTACACAAAGAACAGAATCATCGACGTATCTCGCATAGAAAAGGCATTTAAATCCTACTTTTTCTAATTTGTCATTAATTGAATTTTCCATTTTGTTAAAAACTGTATTTTCTTAATCTTCCATGACAATTTCTGCTAAAATAGGTGAGAGAACAGATCCTATTGGTGTTCCAAATTTTTGTTTATAAAATTTGCCATCAAATTGAAAATAGATCGAATGAAAAACAAAATCGATTGCTTCAATAAACTTTTTAAATGGAATTTTAGTGTGTTGCTTAATGTAATCCCATCTTTTTTTAATCGATTCTTTAACTTTATCTAAAGGGATGCTCGGGAACATAGCAACTACATCGAATGAAGCTAGTATGTAATCATGAGGAATCATAATTCCTTCAATGAGTTCAAGAAAACTGTACTATTTTTAACTGAGTTTTTTGAAATGGTGATTGATTTTTTAATGATGTTACTAAGTAATTCTTCTAATTTTCTCGTCGGAGAACATATTGTTGATATTACAGGTCTTAGTGGATAATCAGCTTTGTGTGCTTTAATGAGACCATAAGATAAGGAAAAAACTTAATTTACAGTATCTATATCACTTTTCTTCACGTTCCCAAGATATCCACTCGATCTGAATTTATTTAAATACTTGAAAGTAGATTTTTGTTATTTTTTGAGAGGGTTGTTTTCTATTATTTCGAAACTATTTTTGTCATCAAGAATTGTCATCATTTTTTTGTTATAATCACTTTTCAAAATTGCAATTGTAATATTACCCTTATCTGCACATGTTATCAGGAGATCAGGATTTTTCTTTAAAAATTCATTCGTTAGCTTATATCCTTGTCAATAATTGATAATACTTTGTTATTTGCAACAAAATCATTAGATAATCCAGATAGTTTTTATCTGAATTCTTGTAATTTATTACTTGGAATTTTGTCAACTGACAAACTGTTTTTTCCCAAATTTGTTACTGAAACCTTCTCCTAATCTCAAAATTTTGGTAACTTGAAAAGGTATATCAATCTTCGAAACATTCAGAAACCATGGGTCCGATTTTTCATGTGAAAGCGCACGATGAATATTTATATTCAATTTTTGAATATCGCCTTGATTTTGACTTAAATTATTGAACTTTCTGTCAATTTTTTTATTGTTTTGATTAATTCTCTGGTTCAATTCATTGTCTTTAATAATACACTCTTGAATGACATAAGGTGGTACCTGTTCATTTAATTTGTCAAGAGTAATTTTGATTTTTCCATCTAAATTATGAATTCTTGTGTGACAGTCACTTATAACCAAATTTAAAATTGATCTTTGGAACTTATTTGTGGTTTCATGAAATTTTTCTCTGTTTTTTATGTTTATGAATTTAAAATCTAATCTGTTTTGTAAATCAAAAATTTTGTTGGGAAAACTCCATGATTTTTGCATTTTGTGAGAAAGGCTTTCTGAGATTCAGTTTGATTTAGTTTTCTACTCAACGCGTAGAAAGATTTGATCTTTTTAACAGGACTGTCATTCACATCAATCCCTGAGCCCCACAATCTGTCAATTTCCGCGAAATTCATGATGAAAAGTTACAATTTCTAAGAAAATTCAGTTTCACACAAGTATAAAACAATAAAAAAGAAAAGAATATAAAAGATTTCTTAGTTCAAGACGAATCGCTTGACCTACAATATTAATACATTTCATCAAAGTGTAGGGAAGTTAGATTGACCTATAATATTGATACATTTTATCGAAGACGAAGGAAGCTATGGCAATGCATAATATTTGAAAACACGGTTTTTTATAGTGAAACTTTTTGAAAATTGATGCAAGAACGGAAAATATTCCTTGATTCGAGGCAAATCGATTGATCTATAATATTAATACAGTTTATTGTAGATTAAGGAAGTTATGCTCATTTATAATATTAGCATCTGTTCCAAACAGAAAAACTTTTTTTCATCGACATAATTCAAATTTGACGCACGAATAGAAAAGACTTTTTGGTCATAAATTTTCAAATAGAATAATTCTGACAATTTTTGTGAAGGAATCATAAAGCTGGAAAAGGGATAGGGTGCGACAGAACTTTTCCCTTTCCTCATCCAGCTCGAAAAGTTATAATTTCGAATACATAATTTGATTCGTCTTTGTATTTAAAAAAATTGTTTGTCTTATTTTGTAATTTGGTATTTTTTGTAAATTTCTATTTTTAAATTGATCAAAATGACAACATTGGTTTGTCTATCATTGAACAAAATAACTAATGCTTTCTCTATGAGGAAGCAAATACATTCGCTAACGGGAAGCAAAGTGTTCGTCAAATTAGCACCTCATTATTATTATTTCTATTATATTATTATTATTATTATTATTATTATTATTACAAAGGGGAAACACTTGAGATCGAATTCACAGCTACTCTTTAATGTACTTCCAAACGTTATTTCATTAGCCACCGGCAGTTTTCTTCTCCTCGATCTTGTGTTTGTATCTCGTCTCTCTTGTGCGGTTTCTAGATGTCAGTTTTCCTCTCTGAGCCAGTACAGGGGGTTACTGACACTTTGCTGTCACCTCGCCAACTTTGAGTTTTTCCAACAATTTTTAGACCTGGCAAACGACCACTGCTCGCCCGGATTCTTCTCTTCCACTGGGTGCCGAGGTAACAGCCTCGTCTGTTTACATCATCAGTGGATTTACTTGGTTGGTACTTGGGGACTAAAACAAAGACCAAAGACCAAAGTTTCCACAGTCCACCCACACGCATAATGCATCCGTCATAATGAGGTCTCGGCAGACAATCTGTCGCTAACACCGCCATTCAAGTCCCGGATGGGCGCGATGCACTTGACTGTAATTTCAACTACTACCTACCACTAGCTGTCCAAAAAATTTTGATACTTCAATTTTTGTATAGATTATAGTAGTTAGATGAGAAAAGATATTGGAAAGCTATATTAAGGTAAAGGTACCTATCATAAAACATGTCCCAATTACACTGAAAGAAATTTTGTAACAATACTTGCTATTTCAATATTAATAATTGATATAGTTGATTACGATTTGTTTACGACTGATTTACGATTACGTTTAGATATACAAATTATTGTTAGCGTACTTACGAAACTTTACAATTAAAATATGAAAACGTAATATCTTGGGAACAAGAATTGGTACATTCAATAGCAAAAATCTTATGATCTTATTAATCTTTTTTATTGAATATACCAATTCTTGTTTTTCAAGATATAAACTTTTCATATTTTAATTGTAAAGTTTCGTAAGTACGCTAACAATAATTTGTATATCTACACGATTTCCCCAAATCGTAATCGACTATATCAATTATTAATATTGAAATAGCAAGCATTGTTACAAAATTTCTTTCAGTGTATGAAACAGCTTGACAAATGATTCGATTTATAAATAATTTAAAAGTATATTTTTGAGCACAAATTATTATATTAATAAGTATGAAAGTCAGGATTTTCATCTTCATAAAAAGCAAGTATGGTTCTAAAGTCTTAAACACTAAACAAAAATTTTAATTATGTAACCCTAAATTCGGGAAAATTGCCATTCATCCGAGTCAGAAGGCTTGATACCCGTAATTTGTTTTATCTCCTGTATTCGCAAATTTCAATCATTTGACATGGGTAATACATTAAATAACAGCTTCAGGTTTATAGATTCAAAATTACTGCATTTTTTCTTCATTTTGATATAAATTTATTTATTAATTATTTGTTTCATAATACTTACACCTTTCTTAACAAGGTCAGTATTTATGGAACGTAGAAGCATGGGTGTTTCATATCGACGGACACGATTTCAACGCCTGCTCCTATTTATAGAACAGATGTACGTTTACAAGAAAACGTATTTTTTATTATTTAAATATAGGTCACGTTATGTTATTATTATATAATATTTAAACATTCAGTAAATAAAAATTCATTTTGAACCAAAAAAGAACGGATTTTCAACAAAATAGTTGGATTTTCAACCAAAGTGATCTATTTTCAAATATTATGATGAATCTTCAACTCAAATAATTGTCCAATCGAAAATGGAACGGTTCAATTTTTAGTTAAAAACATTAATTTTTAACGAACAAACAAAAATTTTAATAGGTGAATTTTGTAGAAAATTTGTCTCTCGATAATTCACCTGTTGAATTTTGTAGCAAATTCATCTCTGGAAACTTTAATTGTTGAATTTTTGACCAAGAAAACTCATTTTCTACCAAAAAAGACTAATTTGCTACAAAATAATTAAATTGCCAATTAAAAAAAAAAATTTTTCACTCAAAAATGGAATAGTTAAATTCTCAGTTGAAAAAAAATTCTTAACAACTTTTCAATTTTAATTAAAAAATTAAACTTTAAACAAAAAAAAAAACTCGTTTTTAACAAAATACATGAATTTTAAATCAAATATCTAGTGAAATTTTATACTTGGAAATATACATTTTCAACCGAAAATAGAATAGTTGAATTTTCAGTGTAAAAAATTAATTTTCAACAAAATAGCTCAATCTTTAACCAAAGAGATAAATATCCAACCGAAATGATAAAGGTTTTACCAAAAAATGAATTTTCAACAAAGTAGTTCAAATTTCTACCAAGTAGTTGAATTTTCACCCAAAATAGATTAATTTTCAACCAAAAAATAATTTTTCCATTAAAAAATGATTTTTCAACCAAAGTGATCAATTTTCAAATAAAATGATAAATCTTTAACTAAAACTATTGAATTTTCAACAAAAAAGATGAAAAATTAACCTTGTAGATTAATTTTCTACAGAAGAATACGAATTTTCAACACAATATATAAATTGGCAACCAAGTTGTTGAATTTGCAGCTGAAAATGATAAATTTTTAACTAATAGCTGAATTTTACAAGAACAAAAAATAAAAAAGAATTCTCAACAAAAAATAGAATAGTTAAACGTTAAGTTAAACAAATTAATGTTTAAAAAAATGGATTTTCAATCAAACAATTCAATTTCCAATCAATGTGATAAATTTCCCACTGAAATGATGAATGTTCAACTGGTATAGTTGAATTTTATACCAGAAAGGGACAAAAAATTTACACCAAATATGTCAATTTTTAATTAAAAAAGACAATCAATCAAAAAGTTGAAGTTTCGTCTGAAAAAGATAAATTTTTAACCAAAAATAGAATCGTTAAATTTTCTGTTAAAAAAAACTAATTTCTAACAAAAAACGAATTTTCAACAAAATTGTTAAATTTTCAAGTGGAATAGTCAAATTTTCGGATAGAAAAATTGATTTTCAACTAGGTCGTTGAATTTCAAATCAGAAAAGAATTCACAATTAAATTGATGAATCTTCAATAATGTGGAATGTGGTCTTTGTTTTTAAATGCGGAGGAAAAGAGTGTTTCTCCGCTCCTTAGTAACCTCTTTGAAGAATTTATTTGTATGCCATTTTTCTCCTCACAATTTGAGAAGATTTTTATTAGAGCTCAAATAGTTAATCTTAGTTAAGAATTTCCAAGTGGGAATGTGATCTTTGTTTTTAAATGCGAAGAAAAAGAGTTTTTCTCCACTGCTTCGTAACCTCCTGGCAGTATTTAATTTTTTTAGGTCCTTCCGCTCGTAATTTTAGAAAAAGCTTTTTAATAGAGCTGGGATAGTAATCCGAAGCTAAGAATATTCATGTAAGAATGTGTTTTTTGTTTCTAAATGCGATGAAAAAGAGTTTTTCTTTGCTGCTTCGTAACCTCTTTGCAGTATTTAATTTTTTCACGTCCTTCCACTCAAAATTTGAGGAGAAGATTTTTATTAGAGCTTGAATAGTAATGATAAACTAAGAAAATTCATGTGAGAATGTGGTCTTTGTTTTTAAATGCGGAGGAAAAGAGTGTTTCTCCGCTGCTTCGTAACCTCTTTGCAGAATTCAATTTTATCCGATTTTTCTCCTTAAAATTGTAGAAGATTTTTATTAGAGCTTGAATAGTTAATCTTAGTTAACAATATTCAAGTGGGAATGTGATCTTTGTTTTTAAATGCGAAGAAAAGGAGTTTTTCTCCACTGCTTCGTAACCTCCTGGCAGTATTTAATTTTTTTAGGTCCTTCCGCTCAAAATTGTAGGAAAAGCTTTTTATTAGAGCTTGAATAGTTATCCTGAGTTAAGAATGTTCATGTGAGAATGTGTTCTTTGTTTTTAAATGCGAGCGAGAAGAGTTTTTCTCCGCTGCTTCGTAACCTCTTTGCAGTATTTAATTTTTTTAGGTCCTTGCGTTCAAAATATTAAAATGAGTTTTCTTTCCGAACTTTTTGGTTATCCTCAGCTACAAATATTCAGGTGGGAATGTGGTCTATGCTTGTAAATGCGGAGGAAATACGTTTTTATCAGCTGCTTCGTAACCTCTTTGCAGCATTAAATTTGTTTAGGTCCTTCCGTTCAAAATTGCAGGAGAAGATTTTTATCAGAGCTTGAATAGTAATGATAAACTAAGAAAATTCATGTGAGAATGTGGTTTTTGTTTTTAAATGCGGAGGAAAAGAGTGGTTCTCCGCTGCTTCGTAACCTCTTTGCAGAATTCAATTTT
>CAKNXH010063447.1:0-19133 GCA_932178445.1 Andricus quercusramuli
TTTTCTTTTGATGGCGCATATCAGCGCATTTGGAGATCTTCAAGGTCATGTGATTCAAATTTTGATTTCTCAAAGGGGGGATAGAGTTTCGTGGCGCAACATTTTTTATTGGTGGCGCATTTAAGCGCATTTGCGGCGCAATTCAGTGGGCTATAAAAAACCCAAAAATTAAGAATGGGGGGCAGAGTTTCCATGGAAGTAAAAGTTTTACCTCTAATTACATTAGATTTTGTAATTGTTTTTGATATTTTATGATAATTTCATATTGCTATATTAGATAATTTTGAGGATTGTTCAATGTGAATTTTAAAGTTTTAAGTGCGTTTTTACTTACCTACCTTTCATAAAACTGATATATGTATAGCACGATTATTTAAAGAAGATTTGTTATAAACATTCGTTGTAAAAAATAATATGACTATTAAAAAATATTGTAGTCCAGTTCCGACACGGTAGTAACCAAGCGGTGCCATATAGCATCAACCTTTTCTGTCAAACCAGTGACATGAAAATCGAAACAGATATTATTAATTAGTTCATAGGGTTCAAGGGAACAAAATACTCAAATATTTCCAAAATCGGAGACACGAAAAAAACGCGAGCTTTGACATTTTAATACAGTATGGAATTGCAGCAAAAACCAATTTCGTAAGAAGGAACATACACAAGTTCGTTTCGCTAGCATTTAAAAAAAAGAGATGAAGAATACTCAATTCACTTTAGAACCATCGAGTCACTGATAAGCAAATATCGCTTACTAGACATTTCCGAAATATTCAGAATAAATTTAGACACGAATAATAATATAATTAAATCCATTATAAATTTTGTTATGGTCGCAAAATCATTTGAGCCAAACTTGCCAGAAGTGCCAACCGTCTATAAAGTCAACAAAACTTAATGACAAGACAACAAGAAGTAGCTAAGCGACAAGCAGAAGCACATGAAGGATCAGGGAGAAGCAGAAGCGGATATACCAAATCAAGTTTATAATCTTTTTAAAATACTAGTGTGAAAAAATGGCTAGAAAACGCAGAAAAACGTAAAAGAAACGAGAAAATACAATCGCACGTCACTCAATGGGAAATGATCTTGGAAATTTTTACTGTTCTTCAATTCAACAATGGCCAGCTTTTTTGTCACATTACAGAATGTATACAAAAATATGTGGATTCTATTCGACTGAAAATATTCTGCCACTCAATAGAAGCTTGTCTGGTGAAGCGAGACGGAACATTGAAATGCTGTTCGTAACAGCAAAAGATTCAGAGGTAATTTTGAATATTTTCGGCAAATCTCATGGAAAAGCAGATGCTGTTGTTCATGAAATAATAGAAAGAGCTCAGAAATTTCAAAGAGTCGCGGATTTGAAAACTTCGAAGAATACAATTGGCCTGTGAGAAATATTTCCTTGGCAGTAGAAATTACTGATGGTGATTTTATAAGCAAAACAAAAATTACTCTTAATTCTCCTAAATAAATTACGGCTACATATCGTGAACCAAATGGGGAAGTTACCTTACAGATGAAAGTATAAATGCTCGTTGCGCTTCATTGAATAATTTTGCAGATTGGACTGAGAAAATTGCAGTAATTTTTTCAAAAGTTACTGCTTGTACTACAAGTTTTCAAGCTACTACTAGCAAAGAATCCATGTTTTTTAACAATCCTAGAGAAAAAGATAAGGAAAGAAAATTCAATGACTCAAGATCCTGTAAAATTTGCAATAAAGGGAGTCATTCTCTGGAATCATGTTCAGAATTCAAAAGAGCATACATTAAACAACGCTGGAAAATGGCAGAAAAAGATCAAGTTTGTTTTTGTTGTCTTCTGAAACATAAAGACAAATGTAAGAAGCGAAAAGTATGTGAAATTGAAAACAGTCCAAGATTTCATCTTACGATGCTTTACAAGAAAAATATATTGCATCCAGAAAATGAAATATTAACATGTGCACATAATAATCAATGAATTCGGCGATCCTCAAAATGATTTATGTTGAACTGCGTGGAACATTCGGAATTGCATCGTTTCAAAAAAGATTTTGAAATTGTGGCCACTGATTTTACAAGTGCGAATGGAAAGACATACTTCAATATCAGGAAAGCAAGAACTGTTAAGGATCTGGATATATCAATACAAAATTGGGATATGGAAGAACTAGAGGAAGATTACCCTTACATCATTGAAGAGGATTTACCGGCAATCAAGAGTGGAAAGCCAATGATTCCAATTGACCAAAACAATACTATTAAAGAGAAAAAATGGAGAGAATATCTTCAAGATATAAAAGAAGGTGAAATCGTTCTGACTGGTGACAATAATAAATCCCGAGCAGCATGGCTGCTAGAAATAGTGGGTTATAAAGCGTCTCTGATTTCAATCTTGACGTCTAAAGTTGCAAATTGAAAACGACAGAGCACATATGATGGATATTTGATTTGAAAAATGCTAAAACTGAGTACAACGATGGACTTTTCTGATTTTTAAAAATATTTTTGCCACATTCATTGAAAAAAGTGGCTGGAATAACGTATTAAAAAGAAACAGTAAACAATGGATATTTTTCTGAAAACAATACAAAAATAATAGATAAAGGTATACGTCAAATTCTTTCTTACATTTTATTCGGCGTTTGAAGTATGATTGAAAAAATAATAAAATATGCAATTGATGCTTTTAAATAGCAGTTGAAAGTGTTCCTCAATATTTTATGTTGTCAATATACATGTGATGAGCCTACTGCATAATTTTTATAGTATGTTCTTTTTATATTTACGTCTGAGTGTTTTATATATGAAAATCCGCAGAATGGCATACATTTTCATTGAACACACACACACACATCCTAATGGACAAAACAATCGGCAGAAAGTGCTTCATGGATTTCAAAAAAAAATTATATGTAAAAAAAATACAATTACAAATATAATTTTCAACACTTTTTTAACTTTTTTAATTGAATGGTTCATATTGAAGGCGCAAAAGAAAAAATCTTATATGTTCAACTTTTCATAAAATCTAACCTCCAGATAATGTTTAAAGTTATTGATGTTTGCACAATTTTCAATGTACAATTCGAAGTAAAAATATCATAATACTCTAAAAATACATAATTCAGGGTGCCTAGATTCTCAAAATATATTTTCTTAATCGAAACTTGGAACCTTCGTTTGTTTTAAATATCAACTGACTTTGGGATGACATTTGGACTTTCTGTATTTTGGACCAATAGCAAATTTTTAGGGTCCGGTGAAAAAATTCTTTAACAAAAATCTTTATATTATATCTTACAGATGGAAGTGATCAGGTGCCAAATGGAAAATCTGGGAGTAGAACACGAAAACAGTCAAGTTTTAGCAGGAGGCAGTCATCTTCAAGATCTAACCCTCCAGGTTAGCATATTGTAATTTTTGAACCTACAAAAAATTGCTGGTATTCAGAGAAACATCCAAATTTTATTTCTTAACCGCCAATAGATTGTTCTCACTGAATGTCGTTGGCCCCTTGAGACCTTTGAAACAAGTTTCGAATTTCAACTTACAAAAGTACATTTCCTTCGGAAGGATTCGTAGTTTCGCACACGAACGAAACCCGGAAAAGCTTCAAATTTCAAATTTATCATAATGAATCATCGTGAACGCATGAAATCTTTTTTAATTATAATTGTATTTAAAAAAATTTGTGCAAAAATTTGGCATTTGTGGTTCTTTGAATTTCGCATTTCAGAAATAATATATATTTAATTATTATCTTTGTTAAAATACAATAATTGTTGATTTCGTAAACGAATTGAGTAAATAAATATAAAATTTTGGCACTTTGGTCTGGAAAATAATTTTTTTTCTGCACCAAAACTGCTTTAATTTTTTGACAGAGAGATGTGCAGTCGCTAATTCTATATCAAATCATCATTTTTTTTTTTTTTTACGAGAGAAGGTGGAAAATGTGCTAACACACACAGAGAAGGGTCCGCTCTTCTCGGTAGTGTCGGGATATTGATATCATCACTACAATGATCTTAATATATATAGATATACACAAAGATCTTAATTCGATCATTATAGTGATGCTACCAACTACCGACTAAAAACCACCATCCTTTCTCCTTGGCATGAATCCCCCCGGAACCGCTTTCGCATTACTTCAGGGGGTGCCGTTTTTTGGCTGTGCCTCGGCCTTCATTCTGTTTGCCAGCTTGGTCTACTCCCGGTGAACTGGGCTTCTTGTCGGACCTGCCCAGCTACGATGTTAGCTTGCACGTCCAAGAGGCTTCCTCAGCGAGGCTGCCTGCCTGAACGCCAAGCAACTCCTTGTCCCCGGGCGATGGTCTGTCCGGGGCTTATCTTCCTTTGCGGCGCAGAGGTAGCACTGCGGTGTGCTTTCGCATACCGCAGCCTTGTGCCCCTCTTTGCCGCATCGCCAGTAAGATTTGGTCCTATCTGGAACCCCACAGTTCGCTGCCATGTGGCCGAAACCTAGGCAGCGGTAGCACCTTATTGCCTCCGCCTTCTTGTGCACACGGCAGGTACCCACCCCACCTTGTGGTGTCCAATGTGCATCAGACTGATAGCCAGATCTTCTGCCAGCTCCACGAATGCCTTCAGATTGCCTCTGAAGGGACTTTTCGTGAGGCTGACCCTGATGACACCAACCGGTTTGCCGAAATGTTTCCGAACGGCTTCCTCTACTTCTTCTGCATCTGTCGTCGTATCGAGGTCCAGAATATCGACCACGGTGCGTGGGACAAGCTCACGTACGCTACCCCCGTCCCCAACCGCCTCCTTGATGGCAGCCGACAGCTTAGCTCTGCCCTTTGATGCAGGTCCCAGTTCTACTAGAACCTCGTCGTGTCTAGTTTGCCTGACCCCTTTATTTTTACGCCAAGGTTTCACCTTCTTCTTAAGGTCCTTGAGGACCGTCACGTAGCTAAGTCCCTCGGTCGGTTTGATAAGGACCGCCTCCGTTCTAGCTCGCACCTGCCTCTTCTTCCGTTTTGGCACAGACTCTTGCTTTTTTTTCACCTTTTTCGGTGTCGAGGTCGTTGGCGCTGGAGCGTTACGTGTCCTCGGCTTTTTGCTTCTCGGCTTGGAAGGACTCATCTCTACTGGACTTACGGTGGGCTCCCTCTCTCGCTTCCTATCACGGAGAGTGGAAGCTGCCACGGCTTCCTCAGTCTGAGTGCAGCTTTCGTCTGTCTTCTTCTTTGCCTTCTCCTTTCGGATCATGGCTCTCGCTCTGGCAGTTCGTCCAACGTTCTCGATCAGATCCCTATGAAGCCCTTCGGTTACCATGGAGTGATTGGCAGCCACATATTCCTCTTTGTGCTGCTAAAGTATACCATTTCTTTTATGGTGCCTCGTAACTCTTCAAAGAGAGCATACGTCTCTGAGAGTTTGGCATCCATATCTGCGATGTCTACCTTGTTGATCGGTACATCCACCTCCTCCGTCACGTCCAAAGGACCACCCAGCTCCTCGCAGACGCTCCTGTCAAAGTACGATTGGTTCCCCCCAAAATCCATGGAACCGGCACCGGCCACCGGGGCTTGCACTTGATCGGAACCGGCTGGGAGCTTTCTACTCCCTTGGGGTATTGTGTTTTTGTCGTACCCGCTCATAACTGATTTCTTGTTCGGGGTTACTTCCCCTAGCTGGTTTTTGTCCACCCCGGGTATTTTATTTCACCGGTACTACCCATATCTGAGAGGCGTTCCCCTATCCGCAACATGGGGAGGCGCCCGATGGGGGACCAGCAACCCCACACGGGATCAAATTATCATTGAAGAATTGTTATTATTCCTTGTTACTATTTAATTTCAAATATCACGAAATTTTCATGTATTTGAAAAATATTGTAATTTTTCCGAACATTTTTTGTTCTTAGCTGAAAATACTTTTAATTATTGTGTGAGTGGCCGTCAGTAACGATTTCTATAAAACGCTAGACTACAACGTGCGCGCGCTCACTTTTTGGGTTATTTCCTTTACTCAATTTTCGAATCACTATTTGTTCAAATTTCTTGACCAATCAAATTCTTTCTGAAATTATATTCTCAAAGAATGTATTCAGTGAATCCATGTAACGTAGAATTTACTATTACTATTTATAATAGTAAACTTCTATATATAATTTGAAGATTTCAAGTGCAAGTTATGTAATTCAATACTTTGAAGAAAAAAAAAACATAATTTTTGTACAGTGACATTTTCGGGTACTATCAGGGCTATATTTTTTAATGTAAGCATCAATATGCCTATAATTTTAAAAAAATCCTATTCTGATCCGATTCTCTGTTCTCAATATAAAAACCATTGAACATGTATTTGCACTGGAATATTGAAATAAATTTTTATAGAAAAAGAAGAACATGTTAGGATACATTGCTAAATAATTAAAACGATGAAACATCGCTGAGCAATTAAAATATGTATATACACATATAAAAAAAAAATTGATTAGCATTTCGAACTCGAAAGTTCATTGCCTCACTACCCGATTCGGGTGGTGTTTCTAGGTGGATAAATACTACCAGTGTGGGTCCACCACACCCACGACGGGTCAACAACACGCAGTATTCCCCGAACGGTCACCCATCCAAGTACTAAACCGCGCCCAACACTGCTTAACTTCAGTGATCTAACGGGAACTGGTGTTTTCAGCGTGGTATCGCCGTTGAAATCGCCGTACACATATAATTTTGAAAATTGTATAAAGTTACATGCCTCTCTTTTTTCGTGGTTATCTCATATATATATTAAGTGCCACTCCTCCATGCCTCAATCAAATAATTTTGATTTTATATTTTTCTAGAAATTCTAATTACACTGGTCAACATTTGATACAAGAATTATCACCGGACTTCATTAGGATATACTAGGGTTTTTGGGGTCGCTGATTTCGAATATGGGGTTTACTTAACCCTGCGAGGTCACCCAGAGGTCATTTCGAGGTCACGCCAAGGTCATACTGAGATGAAAGTATAAGAAAAATATGAGAAAAATCCTATATAGCTTTTCGGAGTCGCCGAGTCCAAATATGGGGTTCGGTGAACCCTGTGAGGTCACGCAGAGGTCATTTCAAGGTCAGGTCAAGGTCATACTGAGAAGAAAGTGGCATAAAAATTTGCGCGAAATCCTATATAGGTTTTGGGGTTCGCCGAGTCCAAATCTGGGGTTCGCTTAGCCCGTTGAGGTTACCCAGAGGTCATTTCAAGGTCAGTTCAAGGTCATGCTGAGACAAAAGTGTTAGAAAAATGTGAGAAAAATCCTATATAAGTTTTGGGGGTGGCCGAGTTCAAATCTGGGGTTCACTTGACCCCGTAAGGTCACCCAGAGGTCATTTCAAGGTCACGTCAAGATCATACTGAAAAGGAAGTGTCAGAAAAATTTGTGCGAAATCCTATATAGGTTTTGAGGTTTGCCGAGTTTGAATATCGGGTTCGCTTGACCCTGTGAGGTCACCCAGAGGTCATTTCAAGGTCACGTCAAGGTCATACTGAGAAGAAAGTGCTAGAAAAATGTGAGAAAAGTCCGGTATTGGTTTTGGGGGTCGCCGAGTCTGAATCTGGGGTTCGCTTAACCCGGTGAGGTCACCCAGAGGTCATTTTAAGGTCACGTCAAGGTCATACTAAGAATAATGTGTTAGAAAAATGTGAGAGAAATCATATATAGGTTTTGAGCATCGCTGAGTCCGAATCTGGGGTTCGCTCAACCCTGTGAGGACACCCAGAGGTGATTTCAAGGTCGCGTCAAGGTCACACAAAGACGAATGTGTTAGAAGAATCTGAAAAAATTATAATGATTTTCGATTCAAACCAACCTCAAAAGGAGCTCAGTGAAACCTTGGGCCAACAGACATCACAAAGTGATCTTTCAGCATGATACCGCTTAGGTGCATTTTTCTACGTGGAAAGTGACATGGTAAATTGCCCACCTGTGGATCACGGTGTAAGTACGAAGAGAACAGTAAGGCGTGCATGACAAAGTTGTGTAGTTTTGATACCTCACCAATGTTTCGGGTATCAATGCTCTCTATCTTAAATGTTTTCTTTATCAACAATAGACATTTGATACAAGAATTATCACTGGACTTGATTAGGGTATCCAAGGGTTTTTGGTGTCGCTGATTTTGAATTGGAGGTCGGTTAACCTCTATCACATCAGGTTGAAGTTCACGATAAGGTCATACTGAGATGAAAGTGTTAGAAAAATGTGAGAAAAATCCTATTTAAGTTTTGGGGGTGGCCTAGTTCGAATTTGGGGTTCGCTTGACCCTGTGAGGTCACCCAGAGGTCATTTCAATGTCACGTCAAGGTCATACTGAGAAGGAAGTGTTAGAAAAATGTGCGCGAAATCCTATATAGGTTTTGGGGGTCACCGAGTCCGAATCTGGTGTTCGCTTAACCCGTTGAGGTTACCCAGAGGTCATTTCAAGGTCAGGTCAAGGTCATGCTGAGACAAAAGTGTTAGAAAAATGTGAGAAAAATCATATATACGTTTTGGGTGTCACTGAGTCCGAATCTGGGGTTCGCTCAACCCTGTGAGGTCACCCAGAGGTCATTTCAGGGTCACGTCAAGTTAATACTGGAATGAAACTCTTAATAGAGAACAAAAAAAAACATGAAGATTTTGGAGTTTAAATCTTCGGTTCCTTTGGTCCTACAAGGTCACCTGGACATAATTTCAAGGTCAAAATCAATTCAGGGTCTTTAACAGTATGTAAAGTGTTTGCAACCAGGGCACCTCCACGTGACACAGTGGGATCAAATAAAAAAACGAGGTTCAAAATAACTTGTAGCTGGCAATTCCTAACCGATTTTGGAATTTATCAGAGAAATTCAGCATTAAATTTTGAAGAGATTTATGTGGCCTGGTTTTTAAGTTTTTTTTTTTGTTTGGTAAAATTTTATGTTAATGCAAAGAGTGAAGAAAAATTAACCAAGATGGACTTAGTAATTTATGCCGAGACTTAGGACTTTCAAAAGATCAATCTGAACTATTAGCGTCCAGATTGGAAGAGAAAAATTGCTTAGCTGCAAGTACACTTATAACTCAATATCGTTCGAGAGAATGTCCATTCCGAAAATTTTTCTCAGAAATGAATAATTTAGCTTGTTGCAATAATATTGAAGGCTCAGTTAAAGAATACAAAATTTAATATTCGGCTAGTGATTCTGTTATATTGGCTGAAGAATATCACAATTTTGAGTTATGATTACAAAAATTAAAATACGTCAAACATAAGTGGCAAGTTTGTGGCGATTTGAAGGTATTCACCATTATTCTAGGACAACAATTTGGATATGTGGCATATCCACGTTTTATCTGTGAATGGAATAGTCGGTCTCGAAATGAGCATTACCTGAGAAAAGT
This sequence comes from Andricus quercusramuli, assembly GCA_932178445.1. NCBI lineage: Eukaryota > Metazoa > Arthropoda > Insecta > Hymenoptera > Cynipidae > Andricus > Andricus quercusramuli. The sequence goes on from CAKNXH010063447.1 coordinate 9,375, forward strand.
CTGGTCATTGAGACAAAACCTGATTCCAGGCGACAAAAATATTATAAAACAGAGCTTGATACCAACGAATAAAGTTCTACTTCCACCTTTGCACATTAAATTAGGTCTAGCAAAACAATTCGTAAAAGCAATGGGTAAAAATCAAAGTGACGCTTTTATGTATATCTTTGAAATATTACCCTACCTTTCTGAAGCTAAGATAAAAGAAGGCGTCCTTAATGGACCCCAGATGAGAGAACTATTAAAAAATGAAGAATTTGAGAGACCTTGACGCGACCTTGAAATCACCTTTGGGTGTCCTCACGGGGTTGAGAAACCCCACATTCGGACTCAGCGATACTCAAAACCTATATATGAGTTCTCTCACATTTTTCTAATACATTCTTCTCGGTATGACCTTGACGTGACCTTAAAATGACCTATGTTTGACCTCACAGGGCTAAGCGAACCCCAGATTCAGACTCGGCGACTCCCAAAAACCTATACAGGATTTTTCTCACATTTTTCTAGCATTTTCTTCTCAGTATGACCTTAACGTGACCTTGAAATGCCCTCTGGGTGACCTCACAGGGTTGAGCGAACCCGATATTCAAACTCGGCAAACCTCAAAACCTATATAGAATATTTCTCATATTTTTCTAACACTTTCGTCTCAGTATGATCTTCACGTGACTTTGAAAACACCTCTGGGTGACCTCACAGGGTTCATCGAACCCCATATTTGGACTCGGCGGCCCCAAGAACCTATATAGGATTTTTCTTACATTTTTCTTATACTTTCATCTCAGTATGACCTTGGCGTGACCTCGAAATGACCTCTGGGTGACCTCGAAGGGTTAAGCGAACCCCATATTCGGACTCAGCGACCCCAAAAACCTATATAGGATTTTTCTCACATTTTTCTAACACTTTCATATCAGTATGACCTTGGCGTGACCTTGAACCTGACGTGATAGAGGTTAACCGACCTCGGATTCAAATTCAGCGACCCCAAAAACCCTAGTATACCCTAATGAAGTCCGGTGATAATTCTTGTATCAAATGTTGACCAGTGTTATTTATAATCTTTTTAATGAATTCCATAAAAACTTAAAACAGATTTACGTATAATGTTGAAGATTGAATTTAAATCATTATCTCACAACATCGTATACATTTGGAAAATTATGAAATTGGAATAGAATTATTTTCAATATAAATAAACTTTTATTATAAAAATCATAGGCAATATTCGACTACGTAACGGTTCATTCTATACCAAGATGTTACGCAAGATGGAGGTTTCCTTTTTTCATATGAAGGATTTGAACTTTTATTTCCTAAAACTTAATTTATTTATGAAATAGAATCAGTTAATATATAATTAAGCAGTTCGAAACGTAAAAAGCATAAACAATCATTCTCATTGAAACATTCAAAATATATTTTTTCATTTGAAATTGAATTTCTATACATTTAATTTCTTTATGACTTTTAAAGCTGATTCCAGAAAAATTCAAAATATATGTAAATGTATAATAATTAATCACTTCACAACATAAAAAGCAATAAACAGTTCTTTCAATAAAAACATTCAAATAATTTTTACTTTGTATTTTTATGAAAATTTGCATTAATTAATATTAATATTTTTAACTAATTCCATAGAAAAGTAAAAAATATGTACATATTATATTGAAAGCAGAATTCTGATACTTATTTCACAACATCAAAAAATTTACAAAAAATATACAATTGGAATGGAATTAATCTGTTGACAACATAAAAAGCATTCAACTATAATTTTCATTCAGGCGTTCAAACATTTTTTTTACTTTACATTTTTTTTTAATTTTCACTTCAATTTATGAAAATCTGATTTATTAGTAACCTTCCATAGTAATTTTAGGAAAAATTAGAACATATATACATATAATTCGAAAATTAAATTTAAATAGTTATTTCACAACATCACAAACATTGGCGGAAATTTCGCAATTGGAATAGAGGTATTTTACATGTTAATAAACTGTTATTGTACGAATTTTAGCCAGTATTCATTTACATAAACTTAAAGCAAATAATACATTTGTGTACTCAATTGAAAAAAATTAAAATTAAATCTTTATGTAATTTAATATTGTGAAAAGAATTAATCAGCTAATAATTAGTCCATCAGTTTAAAAAATAAGAAGCATTAAACTATGACTTTCATTAAAACATTCAATTAATCTTTACTTTACATTTTTTTTAAATCTGTACTTTCATTTCTAAACATTTAATTCATTCGTAACCCTTTACACTAACTTGAGAAAGAATAAAAAATATTTACATATATTTTTGAAAACTAAATTGAGATACTTTTTTTAAAAAAGCAGGCACATTAAAAACATTATTTAATTGTAATAAGGGTATTTTAAATATAAATAAACTTTTATTATACAAATTATATGCAATATTTAATTATATAACCTCCAAGTAAATAATCAATTTATTTTACTTATTTTAGAAAATTTTTTTTAAAAATATTTATTCAATTTAATACCATGAAACAAATTAATCAGTTAATAATTAATTAGTCAGTTTACAGAATAAGAAGCATTCAACTATTATCTTCATTAAAATATTCAAATAATTTTTACTTTACCTAATATTTTTTTCTTAACTTTCACTTCTGAAAATTCAATTTATTAATAACCTTTCAAACTAATTCCAGAAAATGTAAGTTTTAATAGACTCTATTGATAATAAATTATTTAATCAGTTCACAACACGAAAAGCATCAAAGAATTATTTTCATTGAAAAATTCAAATAATTTATACATTCTATATATTTTTTTCGTTTGAAATTGCATTTCTACACATTAAATTTATTAATGACCTTCAAAACTAATCACAGAAAATTTTAAAATATATTTACATATTATTCAATGATTTCACCACATAAAAAGCAATAGACAGTTCATTTAATAAAAACATTCGAATAATTTTTACAATATATTCTCCTGAAAATTTGAATTAATGATAATATTTTAAACTAATTCCATAGAAATTTGAAATATATGTAAATATAATGTGGAAAGCATAATCCAGGTACGTATTTCACAACATCACAAAAATGTACAAAAGTTATACAATTGAAATGGAGGTATTTTCAGAATAAATAATCTTTTATAATAAAAATGATAGCCAATGTTCAATTACAATGCCTTTAACTAAATGATCAATTTATGCAACTAATTTAATATTTATTTAATTCAATATTTTGAAGAAAATTAATCAGTTGCTAATTAATTAATCTTTTCACAACATAAAAAACATTAAACTATAATAAATTTTCATTCAGTCATTCAAACAATTTTTACTTTAGATTTTTTTTTATTTTCACTTTCATTTCTGAAAATTTCATTTTTTAGTGACCTTTTTTAGTAATTTGAGAAAAAATTGAAAAATATTTACATATAATTTTTAAAATCGCAACATCGCAAACATTGAGAGAAATTACTTGATTGAAATAGAGGTATTTTGAATGTAAATAAACTTTTATTATACAAATTATATCCAATATTCAGTTAAATAACCTTCCAAATAAATAATAAATTTATGTACGCAATTGAAAACAATCAAAATCAATCTTCATGTAATTTAATATTTTAAAAGAAAATTAATCAGATGAGAAATAATCAATCAGTTCAAAAAAGAAGTATTAAACTATAACTTTCATTAAAACATTCACATAATTTTTACTTTATATATATATATATATTTTTTAAGTTTGAACATTCATTTTTGAATATTTAAATTATTAATAAACTCTTAAACTAATTCCAGAAAATGCAAGTTTTGATAGAATCAGTTAATAATTAAATAATCAGTTCATAACATAAAAAGCATTACACAATTATTTTTATTGAAGCACACAAATGATTTTTACATTAAGGTAGATGTCCCAGTAATCGGGACGGTCCCAGTAATCGTAAGTTTTGAGGTGTAAACGCCAGAATTAAGTATTTTCCGCATAAAAATACAATCCTAAAATATTTTTAAGCCAGGTTGAACAATGCTTGTTGTGGAAACCAAATTAGTTTTTCTATACAAATAGTGCACATGGGTAAAAAAAATTCATTTGTATTGCCGGTGGCGATGAATCACGAAACGTGGAAAATAGCTTAACATTTTGGTTAGGAAAGGCGTCCCTTTACTTAAGCCTTTAATATGTCAAGAAATTAGTTTATCGGGACGAAAATAATTTTTATGTAATAAAAAATAATTTTTGTTTCATAAAATAAAGTAAAATCTTAATTTAGTACCTTCTCGTTCAAGAAATATCGGTCACGATTATAGGGACATTTCAAAAGCATAGTTGCTCGAGTAATCGTGACCTGTCACGAAGACTAGGACGACTCTGTCAAAATTTTATTTCCATATTTCGTTACAAATAATAATTTAATTAATTTCAAAAAGGTATGAAATGAAATCAGAGAACTGACTTTTCACTGTGAGTAGTAATCGTAATATAAATTAGTGCTTAAAACTGAAAAAAGGTGATGTAAAATATGTGAATGAGTTTAGAGATTCCTTTTTAAATGTTTGAGTTTATTATCATTCTTCGGTGAAGTTAATATTTATTGAGTAATTTTTCATTAGATAACATTAATCTATACTGTACTATATAAAGAAAAATGTGTAATAGATATATAATTATTGATAGTTTTAATATTGTGATAACGTAAACAGAAAATAACCACTTTTTTTTGGTCACTGCATTTGATCAAATTTCGTGTGCTACATCTAGTTACTTCAAATGTTAATGATTTTTAATTATAATATTCAGTATTATAAAAGAATTTCAGTATTGTCGTTATTACTTATCGTGATAAAAATTCTAATAAATATTTATCTCGACTTATTTTTGTGATCACTTTATTTCTTATGAATAAAATATTAATTTTATTCGATAATATTTTTAACTGAAATAAAAATTAAACATTTTAAAAGAAAATTCATTTTCATTATGATTAATTTTCATAGAGTCCATCAGACTTATTAGAACTATCAGAAGATTCGATTTTGAGGTTGTTTCGACGGCTTTCATCACAGAGGTCTCAATCAATATAAAACTAACAATACATCTTTCAGTTCATTAAAGTATAGTAAAAAAAACAAAAATACACTTAAAATACACCTCCAAATTGCTAAAAACTGATTTCAAGAAAGCTTAACGTTTTTCACGAAGACTGGGACAACGACTCACGATTACTAGTACATGACAGATTTGGAAATCACGATAACTGGGACATCGGTGCTTTTCGACTTTTAATTGTTTATAAATAAAAAGTAATATTAAATATAATGTAAGAACAATTCTTTTAATATTCTAGGATGTTTAATGCTTCAATCAGTACCAATCATTTTTCAAATAATCCTACAAAAACAATTTTCTAAATTTATGAAGTCGATGAAATCTCTTATGGTCACGATTACTGGGACGTTTACCTTATATATTCTCCTTCAAATTTATGGTACTTAATTGAAAAAAATTTTAATTCAATCTTTATTCAATTTAAAGTTTTTAACAAAATTAATTAAACAATAATTAAGTAAACTGATTACAACATAAAAACCATGAAACTATCATTTTCAAATAATTTTCGTTTTTTATTTTTTAAACATGAAATATATAATTTTGAAAATTGAATTCAGATAATCATTTAAGCATTAATCTATACTTTTTATTGAAATATCCAAATAATTTTTACTTTATGTTTTTTTTTTCAAATTTGAACTCTCATTTCTGACCATTTGAATTATCAATAACTTTCTAAACACATTCCAGAAAATGTATGTTTTTATAGAATCAGTTAATAATTAATCAATCAGTTCACAATATAAAAATATGTTGTCATTGATCTAATCTAATCGAGTAGAATATAGTATAGATCGGCCAAAATATAACGCGCATATCCTATGACAAAGAAGAACATCAGCGACTGGATTAGAAATGTATAGAAATTACTGAAATACATTTTATTTTGCGCCGTGTATTGAGAAAGTCAGTCATAACAACCAGAGATTTAATATCTTCAATAAAAACTTACATTGAAAGTAATAGTGAAAATAAATAAATCGAAATAATTATCGGCGATCGATAAAATGAGAAATCTACTCTTTTAATTCTGTTAGTTTTGATTTTAAAATATAGAGGTCACCCTATGACTTACTATAGCTAACAGAAATTCTTCCTCTATGAAATTACGCGTTTTCATCTATAGGATAACCGATCATAATTCTTATAAAGAGTTTTTGTGTGAAAATTTGGAATTTGTGGTTTCTTCAATTTCGGATTTCCCTTCATCATATGAATTGATTCAGATATTCTTAAAAATAACACAGGTGCAATTATATTTGTTAAAATGCAGTAATTGTTCATCTTGTAAGCAGATTTTACCTCGCGCTTTATAATACAAAAACTGGGCATCCTATAGAAAAACAATCATGTTGATTAACATTTTATTGAGCTTTCTGTCGTTTATCTAGAAACTTAATGTGTTTTTTTCCAAGCTTTTCTTTACGATTTAACCAAAAATAAACATCCAGCAAAATATGATTCATAACAAGTTTGGAGATCTTTCTTGAGTGAACAACTCTTGTAAATTAATTTTTTTTGTTCCTTCTGTTGTTTCTCCAAAAATTTAATTTTTTTATTGTTAATGTGATTTTTCACGATTAAAAAAGACTACGCGCCCTATCAGAAAATTATTGATCACAAATTCGTAGGTTTTTCTTATTTGAGTAACTTTCGTCTCATAATATTTTCATAGTTTGTGTCGGTTGTCCAAAAATTTAATGTTTTTATTTTTAACTTAATTTTTCAAGATTAAAACAAAAACTACGCGTCCTATGAAAAATGATTATTAATAAATTTGTGGATATTTTTCCGCTGGATAATTTTTGTCTCATAATCTTTTTTCGTATTTTGTATGGTTTGACCGAAAAATGGAAATTTTTATGTTTTTATCTGTTCTGTGGGGTCAAATTTTGAATTTTTGATTTCGGAAGAAAATTTGAAAAGATTTTATGATAATCTTGTAGGGCTTCCAAAAAGCAAACTTTTTTGATTCGTGACTTTTTTCGTATTGTGCGTTGTTTTGATAAAAATTTTCATTTACGTTTTTTTTTTAATCTTGAGAATACTATGACTCTGATAATTTTCTTCCTATCGATAAAAGTTGTGAAGATAAATTATTGGAGTTTCAAAGTACTACAAATAGCCATACATAGAATTTTTATTTTTGAAAAAAAATGTTCTCAAAAATTTTGAAAATGCCCTAACTTTTTGGATTTTCATCCGATGATTTGAGTTACAGCAGATGAAGTAAACTTACGGACTGTCCAAACTTATAAATACTACCCAAAAAGTAATCTGCCCTTGTTCGAAAATTAGTATTTTCAGATTGAAAATTCATGCTATTTGGTAGAAAAGTCTTAGAATTGAATAAATTCATAACACCTAGTATGAAATTTCTTAAATTTTTCAAACTTGAAAAATAATTCAGATAGTTTTCAAGCTTTATTTTATTATTTCTGGAATCATGATTATCAGACGTGGACTTTTCTTCAAGGCAATACTAATTACTAAAGTAATCATGTTAAATTTGTCAGAGAAACTCTGTAAATATCAAACAATTACGCCATTTCTCCCTAAGCTTTTCATTTTCTAGTCACTCAAGGTTTACCCGATTTTTTTATTGCCTTGTTATTGATTGAATATTAATGACATCAAATTAGTATGAACCAATCATATTTCCGCCAACAGAGTTTTATTTGATCAGCTGCTCTTTCTGAAACTAATTTTTCCTGAAATCTTCCTCACGCAATATTTATCACAAAACAAACAAAATTGATAATACATTAATTGAAAAATATATTATAAATTTGAGGTTGAGCAAGCATAATAAAATATTAAAATAATGCTATGAAAATGTCAATATCGGTATAATCAGATTAGTATTGTCTTTTCATTCTGCAGATTGTAGAAACATAGCCATGGAAACAGATTTTTTCACAATTTTTGAAAATATATCCCAGAAATCATTCAACTTTTTTCAATTTTCTTGGGCTTATTTTACAGACAACAGTTCTTACTTTATGCTCAATTAGCCCTTATGTTTCGTGATTTATTTTGCTAGATGTGATTGAGGATTAAATAGAAAGTACAGATTTTTTAAAATTTTGGCAAATAATCTTAATCTTCTGGAAAAAAGTATATATAAAGTAAGGCAGCAAATGCTTTTCAAAATGTTTAGTTTTTTTTCAGTTGAGGTAAAACAAATTTTCCAAATAATTAATTTTATTTTATGATAAAATTTATTTTTGAATGTTTCTAAGCTTTATTTCTAAAAAAAATATTTGCTTCCAAAAAATAAGTTTTTTGAGAATTTCGAAAGTTTTCAAGGTATTAAGAAATGTTTGAATGATTTCTGTCAAAATTTTAAATGAATTTTTGTTTTGGAAAATTATGTCTTAAAGAAGATTTAAAAATATTCTAAAATATCTTAAGAGAATACAAAAAATGAATATGAGGATCTTACGGCCATTTTTTTTTTTTTTTTTTTTTTGAAAAGTTAATCAAAATTTTTGAGGAAAGTTCTAATCAGCTCAGAAGATACTTAAAAGTATTCAAAAAATTGTTTAAGTAATTTAAAACTTTAAAAAATGTCAAACAATTAAAAATAAAATGTAGTTTTGTAATGATTTTCAAGAATTTGAAAAGGATTCATGATGGCCATTGGCAAACATTTTTGAAATTTTTTAAAATGTGGTGGAAGTTTTAGAATTGTTCGTTAAGTACTCAGCTTTTTTTTTGAAAGTTGAATTATTTGAATGAAACTTAACTGCGTTAATCTTCTTGAAGTTCAGCAAGAGTCTTGAGAGAATTATTCATATATTACCTCCAGAAAAAATTAGCAAATTAAATTGAAAAAAAAATATTAACTATGAAATTTTACTTTGATGAAAAATTCTTTTTCCCCTCTAATCGAAAAATTGCACGCACATGGCGCTTAATTGATGGTAATTTTGTATGTAATATCTATTAAAAATTACGAATACAAAAAGAAATCATCTTTTTTTTTTAAATAATTATATTGCTAGGAATTAAAAATTTGTTCAGATGCGAAAAATTGTTTAACCCTTATCACTTACACCTCCGAAAAATTACATATTACTTATATGGGGTCAAATTGACCCCAGCTGACTTTGAAAGGTTGTCATACTGATTGTATGCAAGTTTTCAAGTTAACAAAATTTACAGACGCTATTTAATGTATAGAAATTAGATTCTGATTTTCTTTTTAAAATAAAAACTATTTTTAAGTCTATACAAAAATTCTCAAAATTTAAATAAAAGAATTCGTACAGGTAAGTCTGATCCAAAAAGTATAATTATTTTGAAGATCGCATGGGAGGTATATTTAAACAAAAATAATTGTTTATTCAATAGAGGCATTCAGGCTCAACGGTAGCATGCTGAACGTATAGTAGAGACCTCAAACTCTTACCATATGGCAGCACAGGTCCCAATTTAAACGCGATCCTATTCAGATATTAGTCTGAAGTTGAGATGAGGGTTAAATATTTAAAAAGGACAGAATGAGAATGCTCGATATTATTCATTGTATTTTGTACTTTATTTCAGCTATAACTTTGAATGATTCTAAAGTGAAGTAAAAATTAAAGCAATGGCAGAGATGGCGTTGAGTCGGCAAAAATAGATTTCTT
>CAKNXH010063447.1:19533-57140 GCA_932178445.1 Andricus quercusramuli
TAGTCGTTAATTTAATTAATTAACGGCAATTATAAATCTAAAAGAGGTGAATAAAGGAGCTTCTTTTGCGGAGAAAAAACAAGATTCTATTTCCATTCACAATGTTCTTTTTATTCAGTAATCCCTGAGCTAAACTATTTATACATTCAGGTTTCTAGTCCCTAATCTATCTTAATGAAACTACGAGTCCTAAAACGTGGACGTGATCACACGGATTTCTCGTCAGAAACCGTGTACTGGAAAACTATGTCTATAGAAATTTATGCAGATGCTGCACTCCGGGCAGTTACTATATACGTGGATAACGAATATTCTAAACTAAAGTTACAAAAAAGGCACAACGGACCTTTTAAAACTCAAAGTAAGCGTAATGAAATATGCTAGGTAAACACACGAGAATATTAATACGTTGAACATTAAACAACTATAAGCTAAAGGTGTAGTGCAAGCTACTGAGTTTTAGATTCGCTCTAAATTAGTATACTAAATTGACTTTAATTCATAAAGGATATTTGGTAGTAAATTATAATGCTAAGTCGAGTAAAAATACTGAGATACACGTTTCGCCGTGTTTGAGTAAAAATAAGAAACACACAAATTACAATGTCAAAGAATTTATCCTTTAAATAGAAGGAATAAATTCGTGCGAAAATCACGCGATTTATTCTCGAGACAAATCTTTTGGTTTCTAGGTTCAATGACCTAGGAAGGTCTTCAGTTCGTAAGAATCTAGTTTGCGCTTTACAAAGGCAGATGCGCTACTTTAATGCCAAGCCTCAGACAATAAATTGTGGTCAATGCCTTCAATAATTATCATTATATTATCAAAGGGATTATCCTCAATTTGACTAATTCGCACCAAAATATCACACCAGACTTTCACTGCCTGCCGCTCAGGCCGCGCGGTCCTCGAGAAGCGAGGGAGCCGTTCTAGCACGTCCGGGCGCTCTCGTAACTGAGGAATGTCACGAAGCAGGTAGAGCTCTATTGTTCTCAGCTTGGGGCGTTTGCCAGTTGGCGAGATAAAATCTTGAGTTTAGAAATTAGAAAATTTTGAATTAGTCTCGACTAAAGATTTCTCTCTCTGCAGAAAGCAGTCATTTGCTTGTAAGAGTTTTCGCACCCAGGTAGAGCGGTACAACCCCTCGTCTGAATGTAAACAGCTTACTTACAATTGATGGATCGCTTCAATAAATTATATTGAATTATGCAGACCAAGTCCCCCGGTACAAACAGGTTATTGCTCAATAATGTCAATATAATTTTAGCAATAATTCATTCGAGAAATTTATAAGTTAGTTAGACTCAAACTTAAGTCGTATCCGATAATGCAGACAGGGTCCCCCGGTATAACCAGGTTACCTCTCAAAAATGCGAATACGAATTTAAGGAGTACGCGAATTAAACGTTCAAATGATTCCCGATAATGCAGACAGAGTCCCCCGGTACAATCAGGTTATCTCTCAAAAATGTGGGGGTAATTTGAATTAAATTTCCTTAATAGGAAATCGCGGAAACGACGCGCTTGACTGAGACCTGATAATGCAGACAGAGTCCCCCGGTGCAACCAGGTTATCTCTCAAAAATGCAAGTCTAAATCAAGTATAACTTTCTGAATAGAAAGTGTCAAACGACGCGCTCAATTGATCCCTGATAATGCAGACAGAGTCCCCCGGTATAACCAGGTTATCTCTCAAAAATGCAGGGGTAAATTGAGATACACTGAATTCAAACGGTCAAATTAAATCACAAATACAAACACAAATAAAGCACAAAATAAATCACAAAGATATTATACGCACAAGAGTCGTTTTGAATCGCACACGAAAATCGCTTTCTTCTAGCACAGCTAGGATCGCTATCGAAAAATGCCTTGAAATCCCCGGTTAATCCGAATATTTCAAGGCAGGCAGTAGTACAGCAATGAAAGGTTTCCCCTTCTGTCCGTACCACTAAAATTTTTCGACCCTATGATCTTTAACTGTGTTAGAGTAAAGATCAGAAATAGAGTGGCGTTTTTCGCCCGGGGCCCGCTTTTTATTCACTCTGCCCTCCCAGGCTTACGTAAGAACGATTGCGTGGGAGTTTTAGAGACTGCGCTTTAGCGTTTCTCCTGTGGGATGCTGCTTTTTAGAAACATCACAGAGGAGAAAATACTGTTGCCTGTTTTTAGGGACCCCGTTGTAACCCGGGGGTTACAATATATATATATATATATATATATATATATATATATATATATATATAGTAATAATATTAAAACTTAATGAAATAACTATACGAATTAAAAATCATTACCTGAACAAATCGGCATTGACACAAAAACATAAACAAATTGTAAGTATATCAAACCATTTTAAAGTTTTTTGTAGTCGCCCTCTTTTACAAAAGAGCGAAGAGGGACCCGTCCAAAAGTTCCCAAGCCATTGTAATATAAAAAAAAATAAGAAAGAATTACAAATAAGTCCTGTTCATTGCATGCGACAGGTTGACATTTTGGTAAACACGTTTATTGTAGAGAAGGTTAATATGATATTTCGTTAAACTTATTTTGATTAGAGATTGAGTCATACAGCTAGAGTCACAACACGCGCCAAAAGTTTGAAATTTGAAGAAACGAATCAATTTAATAAACAATGATAGTCATAATTAATATGCATTCTTTCAGTTTGTGAAGAAAAGCACAAATTTTTGTACTTTTTAATAAAAATAGACTCTATACGTTTTCTTTCATAGGTGATAAATTCTTTTGCTAAAATCTTGAACAAAATAATAATCAAATGACCACGCATGTTGGGACAGGCCTGTATTATTATTACCGGTTCTGCAATCCCTTTCGTGTTCAGCTTTTCGCGCTTTCAGTCTTCTGTTAGTTTCACCTACGTAAATCTTTGAACACCTTTCGCATTTTATGGGGTGAACAACACCCGATACATTTTCTATTGACACTGGATCTTTTTTGTTAATTAGGTCGATATAATTTTTTCTAAATTGAAAATCGCTAAGTTTTATACCTCTCTCAAATAAATTTTCAATAAGTGCTATTTCTTGTTTAAAGGGATGGTGTGAATTGTAATTCAAATATTGGCTAGAAAAAGTTAGTTTTTCATACCAGTTAGTAAGAAATAGTCCATCATCTTTTTTTATCACTGACAAATCTAGGTATTTTAGAGTTTTTTTCACCTCAATATCATGAGTCAATTGAACAAGCTCCTCAATACTGTTGAAAACATCGACAAATTCCTGAATTTTTGTAGTAGGAATGATGGCAAACACATCATCCACATAACGTTTGTGAAACAGCGGCTTGATAAATAAAAGTGATAAGGCTCTAGATTCTAATTCTTTTGATACAATATTGGATATTATTGGCGTTCAAGGAGACCACATTGGGCAACCTGATGTTTGTTTATAGTAACATTTATTGAAAGAAAAAATGTGTTCTTAAAAGCTGTTCGGACGGCAAGAAATATTATGTTTCTTGAGATTTTTTTTAAATTTCTATAGAGATTTCATTTTTCTTTTACACATTCCAGAGCCAATTCCAGAGGGATATTCTGAAACATGAACACCACATCTAGAGACACCACGGAATGCAAAGAAGGAATTTTTGAGTGTTTTATTTTTTTTCTAAAATCCTAGTTAACTTTTGTAAATGAATCCGTAGTACCTTGAACTGGTTTAAAAAGTTTTTGTTCAAAGTTAATAAATAAAAGTTAATAATCGAATTCGTAACGTTTTTTTCTTTCTATCTTGTTTTTTGGACATATTTAAATATTGGATGCAATGTTCAAGAGAAGCAATGATATGAAATATTTTGAAACCATTTTTTAACCTTATATTACTGACGGGTTCATTTTCTCTCAAAAATTGGTTCCTTGTGAATTGAAACTTTTTTATGCATGCTTCTCGTTTTTCATATTTAAGTTTATGAGGCCGAATACGTCAAGTGTGTTGACCTAAAATTATCATTTTTTTTTTTTTGATCGGGTTGAAACTTGGCTAAATTATAGTCCGGGTGGACCCATCCTAATACTCCAAACTACAGGTCATTTTATCAACCAGTTGTCAATACACAGGGGATTGCATTTTTCACTTTTTCACGCGTCTTTTCATATATATATATATATATATATATATATGTATCAGAATTGAAACTGATTTTTTGAAAAAACCATATTTGAAAAAATAATTCTATTTTAATAAATAGCTTTTTTTAAACTCGTTGAAATGATGTAGAATAAAAAGTGGGTCTGACATTTTTTCTTGGTAAAATTTGGGTCTTTCAGAGAAAGACTCCTTTTTAAGTTATTTGTTACTGTTCCGAAATATGAAAACAGCAAAGTAACCTCACATTAAGCAAAGGGTTATTTTTTTCTTAGTTCAATACTTATCAATCAAATTTCATACAACAAGCCCTGTAGGCAAAAAAATTAAGAATGTCCTAGAGACGTCTTCGGGACATCCCTGCGAAACGTCTTTTTGACATGCTAGGGATGCTCTTAAGACATCTTTTGTTACTGCGAAAGATGTCCTGGGAATTTTCTATTGCTTTTAGACGTATTTAAGACATCTTTAGGACATTGGACGTCTTAGAGACGTTGATTGGCCTGACATTGGACTCTTAGGAACGTCCCAAGGACGTTCTCGGGATGTTCATGGTTTTGTGCCCACTGGGAGGTTAACCCAACAAATTCAATTTGACACTTCGACTAATGTCCAATTTCGAGATTTCGAAATAGTTGAAAATATTATAGTTTCACATGCGCATTGCATTGTAATGTCTCTCAGCGCCACCTAGTGGTTCCCCCGGACACTAAAATATAATTCCTTCAAAACTATACATGGGAATGCCACCACTATGAACTATAAGACTTCTTTGTATCGATCGATTGAAAAAAGTGGTCGAAACTAGGGATGGATAACTCTCAGTGAGAATCGAAGGTAGGAATCGATTCTTCGATTCCAATTGTTCGATTCCTATTCTAGTATTGTCCCGCTCCCCCCTTCACAAAAAGCCCGCGTAAATTAAAAATTCTGAAGGGTTTTCAGAGAGGTTTGTTATAAAAATTAAAACCAATGCAATAAATATAAATTTCAATTCATGTTTTGATGTTTTTTAAAGAAAATTTATAAACTTTCATTAATTAGGTTTTTTTCTTTAGGAAAACGAAAATTGATTTCCTCTTAACTCTGTGATCGGAATCGATGGCGATTCCGACGAAGAATCGATTCCTGGAATCGATTCCCTAAAACCAAGAATCGATTCCGAAGAATCGAAGAATCGACGTCAAGAATCGATTCTTCGAAGGAATCGGAATCGACCTGGCCATCACTAGTCGAAACGTAAAACAAAATATATCCTGATTCGGTCGGCAAATTTTTCTCAGCAAACTTTTTCAATGGACAACTATTACTCAAGGTAGAGGATGATAACTTAAAAAATTTTCCGACCAAAAATCGATGAGGTTTTACAAAACACAACTCGTAATTATTCGACAGTTTGATTATGGGTTTGGCTTAGGGTCCTTGTATCAAAAATAACTACTACTACCAAAAGATTTGGGGGTCGTTGAAAACATTCTCTAATAAAAATTTCTATATTATATTGTACAGATGCGGATAGAGAAGTACCAAGCACAGCCGTAGGTCGCCTGGAACGATTTCAGGAGTTGCATGATCGCATGCACGGACTAGGTATCTCTGGTAAGTATATATTGATTTTTTGAACTTAGAAAAGATTGTTGTGATTCAGAAAAACAATTGCACTTTATAACCGCCAATGAATTGTTGTTGCTGAATGGCGTTGGCTGTTGGAGACCTTCAAAATACATTTCGAATTTTAACTTACAAAAGTACATATTCTCATAGAAACTTTAATTGAGCATATTTTTTCTTAGCACAGGAATGTTGTAACTTCCCCCGTTTCAAAGTAAACGCGAAAAACACGTTCAAGAAACAAAATTCTGCAAATTTTAAAAATTTATGAGAATTAATGAAATTTGTGAAAATTTATTGAAATTGGCGAAATTTTGTGAAACTTGTGATAATTAATAGTAATTTTTGGGAGTTATATGAGCATTTATGGAAATGCATGGAAATGTGAAATAAAACACCGGTAACTTCTAATAACTGTTCTGCGGGACGCATACATTTTTTAAATGGAGGTTTGTATGGTAATTTACAGGTAACTTTGGATAACTGCGATAACCGTTCTGCTGAACATGTGACGGATGTACTAGAGAATACGTAGAAGTATTCTCCACTCGGGAAAATGGATCGATGAAGAAAAAAATGGTCGAAACGTGAATCAAAGTATACCATCGTATTCACCTTGACGCGGCCAACCAATTTCTTTCGTCAAACTATGTAATTCAAAGTTTATTACTCAAGATAAACAATAGAAATTCACAAAAGTTTCCGATCGAAATTCGATGCTTTATAAAACACAACTCGCGATTCTTCGGCCGTTTGATTATGAAAATGCTTACAATTTCTATGGTGTATTCTAGATTCTTGACTGATCACTACAAGCAACGCATTTTGTTGAAAAAAGTTATATATGTTAATTTTTGTTCAATAAAAAATTAATTCCAAATGAAAACCACATTTTGCGACTTTTGTCCAGCGGTAAGGTCATCGAAAAAATGCTAGTAGGAATAAATTAATTCCAGAAAGTTGTTCACTAGACTTAGGGAGAGTTTTCCTGAAAATTCGCGAAAAATCGATTGAAAATTGTGCAAATGACAGTGAGTTGAAGTCAACACACTCTGCCGTTGACGCTTTTTGTCGTTGTTTTGCTGCTGCTTTGTTCTTAGTAACAATGGCTGATAACTGGACCACCCCAGCGACAGAGTGTGTTGACTTCAACTCACGGCCATTTCCACAATTTTTAACCAATTTATTTCAAATTTTCAGCAACACTTTCTCAGAGTCTAGTGAACCACTTACTCACGATTATTCATTCTAACTAACAGTTTTTCTATGACCATCCCATATTCGAAGTTGCCGTAACGTGGTTTTTGTTCGGAACAAACGTGTTATTGAACAACAATTAACATATTATATTTCTGAACAAATTGCGTGCTTGCAGTCATCGTTTATGTATTTAGCATACACCATGAAAACTTTAAGCATTTTTATCTACAAGAAGCTGAATATTCGCGGGTTGTGTTTTATAAAACATCGATTCTCGATCGGAAAATTTTGTAAGTTTTTATTGCTTATCCTGAGTAATAATTGTCGAGTGAAAAAGTATTGATGAGAAAAATTTGTCGGTCGCGTCAAGATAAAAGTGAAGATATATTTGGTATCACGTTCCGATCAGCTTTTTCATTAATGGATTTTCCCGAAATTTTTGTGCATGCCTTTCTGAAGCTTCGTCAGGTCCATTGGCCCTCCAGCTACTGTCGTATGCGTTTTTTCGCTTAGATTCAGAAGCCACTCAAAAACAATCTTCAACAGAATATTGCATCCATCGAGGCGTACCAATAAAAGTGCAAAAATTTGATTTCTCGCCTCTGCTCTATAGAACTTTGTAAAAGGGAGATTTTCGGAGTCGCTGATTATGAATTTTATGTCAAAAGTTACAACCTCAAATAGTAGATCCAATATAACGGCAGAAATTCTCAAATTTTTACAGGCTTATCCGAAACTTGGTATGAGTTGGGTTTTGGCGTGGCTGGTTTCAAATTTTTGGGGTTCGTTGAAAAAACTCTTTGATGAAAATCCCTGTATTATATCTTACAGATGGAGGTGGCGGCAATCGAGTTGCAGTACAAGCGGGAGAGAATCATTATAGCTTTGACAATGGCTTACTGTTTCCGCCATCTAACCCTCACCATGATGCAGGTGCCATGAATCCACGTTAGTATATTATAATTCTTTTGAATTAGCAAACAATTTTCGGGATTCAGAAAAAAATACAATTTCTATTTCTTAACCACCAACAAATTTTTCTCGCTAAACGGCGTTGACCCAGGAGACCTTTGAAACAAGTTTTCAATTTTAACTTAGAAAGTGCATATTCTTATAGAAAACTGCGCATACTTTCTGATCAAACAAAACTGTCATGAAATTATAATTATTATGGAATATGACATATTAATTATATTAGTGTAAATCGCTTTTCAAGCTTTCAGTGTAAATTGTTATAATTAAATACTCTTCAATTTTGAAGAATTTGCAATTCGAAATTCTGTAGAATTTTTAATTAAAAGAAATAAGTTTTCAGCAAAATAGTTGAACTTTCAACCTAAGAGATGAATTTTTATCCAAGAAAGATGAAATTTCTACTAGAACAGATGAATTTTTGAATGAAAGAGACAACCCGAGTCGAAATTTGGGCTCTACTTTGAACCTATTACTCCTACCTTAGTAGGCGCTGGAGCAGCAAAGTAGGTTCAAAATAAGCAGCGATTTCAATTCAATTTAGACCCTGCATCGACGCTAAAAATGTCCGAAATCGGCCGTTTTTCCACGTTTAGCATCAAAGTATGGTCTGAATTAGAACCTACATTGGTGCTCCAGGCCCTACCCTACATTGGCAATCCAGACCCTACCTTGGTGCTCTAGCCCCTACAATGGCAATAATAATAATATTAAGAAAAATAATAATATCGTAATTTCGGTAATGGTTATAAATTTTTATTTCGAGTTCCCTTCTCTGCAGAAATACATTCACTACCAACTGTACCTCAGGAACTTAATATTGAAACAAAACTCATGAAGTATACAATTCTTTGTTTGTAGTGTTTTTTATCATATAATTCGAAAACTTATTCGTCAAATATCGTTGACATTCACTTCAGTTTAGTGGAAAGTTTCCTCAAGAGAATGAAACCGATTTGGGTTGAAATTACAGACTCGTCCGACAATTTTTCAGTAAATTTTTTTGTCCGTAACCTCCGAGTTTGGTTGTCTTTCGCAAGTCGAAAATCTGATTTATATTCTTTTCTCACTACTCGGGACGATAGCATTCAATAACTTAAGGCTCAAATTGACACTTTAGTTTCGGTTTTGTAAGAAAATTAACATTTTTTTAAAGAATCCTTTCCTTTTTGTTTACAGATACTTTATTACTGCTAATATCGAGAAAATGACCGATTCACGTAGTCACAAACCAATTAACATTTTAAGATCTTAATCTGCAAATGACAGATACGCAATTCACGATGTCGCCTTTTCGATGGGTTCTTGTTTCCTGGGTGTAGCTTCTAAATATCCAAAGTAGGTCCTGCAGGTTCAAACGGAATCAAAGGAGGCTCTAATATGTTTTATCCTCTAGGAGCAAAAACCTCAAAGTAGGGACTATAGGTTTAAATAGCGGCAAAGCAGGTTCTAATGAGGAGCTGAGGGTTAAAAGAAGGGTATAAATTTCGTCTCGGGAAATTTTCAAAAAAAAGCTAGTATATTTCAATTATCATCCGAAACTGATTTTATTTTGAGTTTTCTACATCAAAAAATAAGTTTTAAACAAGCAGTAAATTTTCTGCGAAGATAATTGAAGTTTCTACGCAAAAAGACAGAAGATTTTGAATTGAAAAGAAACATTTTCCAACAAAACAGTTGAATTTTCAGTAAAAAATGATGACTTTTCAACAAAATTGTTGAATTTTCCACTAAACAGTTGCATTCTTATCCAAGAAAGATGCAATCTCGACTAAAATAGAAAAATTTCTGAATTAAAACGATAAATTTTCAAACAAAATAGTCGCCATTTACAAGAGTTAGAATTGACAATTTTTGAATTTTGAAAATATGGAATTTCAAATTATTCAATTTTCTTAAATTATGTTTCAAAAGTTTGTGATTTGAAACATGTTTTTAGAATAGTTTAATTTTCAAGGCTTACAATGGAAAATTCTTCAATTTTAACGGTTCGCAGTTCGAAGCTTTTTAATTTTGAAGATTTACAACTGAAAGCACTTAAATTTTGATAAATGTATGAATAACAATTCACAAATTGTGATGATTTTGAAGACCAAAAGTCAATAGATTCTAATTTTAAATCGTTAAAGTTGATAAAATGTCAAATGTCAATACTTAAAATGAAAGCATTTTCAGTTGCAGAACTCTATATCAACATAATTTTTAAATTGTAAATTTTGGAATTTGGAATTGCAAATTATTGAATTTTCAAGAATAATATTTCAACATAGATAATTTCTAACATTTTTTTCCATTGTTCGATTTTGAAGACTTTCAATGGACAAGTCTTCAATTTTAACTATTTGCAGTTTGAAACTCTTGAATTCTGAAGAGTTACGTATTAAATCGCCATTCAAATTCTTACCATTTTGAAAAATTACAATTAAAAATTCTTGAATTAGGAAAATATAAATTTCTAAATTATTCCATTATTAAGAGTTGCACTTTAAAGGTATGTAATACCAAACGTTTTTTTTTTTGTTCAGATTTTAAGATTTAGAATAATAAATGCTTTAATGTTAGCGACTTTCAATTTAACATTCGTCAATTTTGATTATTTGCAATTAAAGACTCTTTGATATTATAATTATCATTAATATCAAAAATTCTTCTTCTTCCTTATACCATACAAATCCTTTTACCTTTTAATAAAAATAGACTCTATAATTTTTCTTTCACAGGTGATACATTCTTTTGCTGAAATCTTTATGTTTTTAAAATCGAAATCAGAATAATAATCAAATGACCACGCATGTTGGGACAGGCCTGTATTATTGTTACCGGTTCTGCAATCCCTTTCGTGTTCAGCTATTCGCGCTTTCAGTCTTCTGCTAATTTCACCTATGTAAATCTTTGAACAACCTTCGCAATTTATTGCTATTTTTTAAATACACATTAATATTAAGTTTCTTGAAGGAACTTCTAATTCTCTCTGAGAAACCTTGAATACATAAGGGAGAGTTGAACTCTTATCATTCTTATTATGTGTTTCTAACCATTTTAAATTCTTATTACCACTAGAGTTGTTATAAATTTCATGTGTTCTCTCTATAATTATACTTTTTACAAGAAGAAATGGATAATTGTTAAGAATTAGTTTTTTTTTTAATTTGGTCAATATTATCTCTTCTTAATTGAACATCATTAAGTTTTATGCCTCTCTCAATTAAATTTTCAATAAGTCCTATTCTTTGTTTAAAGGGATGGTGTAAATTCTTATTCAAAGATTGGCAAAAAAAAAGTTAATTTTTCGTACCAGTTAGTAATAATTAGTCCATCATCTTTTTTTATCACTGACAAATCTAGGTATTTTAGAGTTTTCTTTACCTCAATATCATGAGTCAATTGAAGAGACTCATCCATGCTGTTGAACACATCGACAATCTCCTGAATTTTTGTAGTAGGAATGATGGCAAACACATCATCTACATAAAGTGTGTAAAACAGCGGCTTGAAATTTAAAAGTGATAAGGCTCTAGATTCTAAGGGCCGATTTCACCAACAGCGATTAAAATGGCGATTAACTAATCACGATTATTTTTTAATCAAAGTTTTAACCGACATTAACTTCTAATGCGTTCCACCGTGTCCTATCATCAAGTTTTGATTCTCCATTATTTAATCATATACCCCATTCACAATAACTTCCATTTTCTCTTCATCCGACGATTCTGATTGGTCAACTTTTAAGTCCCGTGCAGTACGTGCGCGAGCATCGGTCGCTGAGGTCATATTGCGTGTGAACAAACAGTAACGTGCTGGCTACATACTTCGAAGAAAAGAAGACGAGTGAAGATTTGTCCAGTTATTTGTGTTTATTTGTGAAAATGAATATGGATGAACATCCAATGTCTCTAAATAATTCACTCGTTCTTTAATTACTCTTGGTCTTCTATTGATAATGTGCAGAATATCTTCATCATCATCAGATGATAGAAAATCATCATAAAAGAAATTTTCCATTTTCGAACTGTATACTGAACGCACACTGCAATTCTATAGGTTACGTTTGGTGCTACCGTCGGTAATCACGCATTACGTCCGTTAATCAGCCAAAATCGAGCGGTTAAATTAAATGATGATTAAACTCTCTTAACCAGCGTTACGGAAATGGTGGAACGCAAGGCTCCGATTAAATTACAATAATCGGGGATTAACAACTTAATCGGAGTTGGTGAAATCGGCCCTAAGTCTTCTAATACGATATCAGATATAATTGGAGATCAAGGAGACCCCATTGGATAACTTGTTTTGGCTATCTTTATTTTGGATCAATAGAAAAGTTTTGGGATTCGTTTAAGAAATTCTCTAATAAAAATTTCTATGTTACATTGTACAGGTGCGGGTAGAGAAGATGCAGACATAAACGTAGTTCGGCTTATCTTGGCGGACTACATGCGAGATCAAATTCAGGAAAGGAGCAACTCTGGTCAAAACAGTGGTCATGGGCGTAAGTATATATTTATTTTTTGAACTTGGGAAAAAATTGTTGTGATTCAGAAAAAAAATCCATTCATAACCGCCATTAAATTTTTGTTTCTGAATGTCCTTGGCCGTTGGAGACCTTAGAAACAAATTACAAAAATGTATGGAAATTTATGAAAATTGATGAAATTTTATGAGAATTCACGGAAATTTATGGAAATGTGAGGTAAATCACCGGTAACTTTTAATAACTATTCTGCTGGACGCATACGCTGTAGCTCAGGCTGTAATTTCTAAAATTTATAGAAATGTATGAAAATAGATGATGAAAATTTATGGTATTTGTGGAAACTTATAAAAACTTATAAACTCGGAGGAAATATATAAAATTGAGATTTTTATGGTAATTTACCGGTAAATTTTGAAAACTGCGATGACCGTTCTGCTGAACGTGTGACGGATGCACTACAAAATGCGTAGAAGTATTGTTCTCTCGGGAAAATCGATCGCTGAAGAAAAAAATGGTCCAAACGTGAATCAAAATATACCATCGTATTTACCTTGACCCGACCAACAAATTTTTCTCATCAAACTTTTTAACTCGACATTTATTACTCAAGAAAAGCAATTAAGACTTACAGAATGTTCCGATCGAAAATCGATGTTTTATAAAACATAACCCGCGACTATTCAGCTGTTTGTGGATAAAAAAGCTTGAAATTTGTATGGCACATTCTAAACCATTGACCTATGACTACAAAAAATGTACTTTGTTAAAAAAAGTTATATATGTTTATTGTTCTTCAATATCAAATTAATTCATAACGAAAACCAAGTTTTGCCCACTTTGTCCAGCGGTAAGGTCGTCGAAAAAATGCTACTTAAAATAACTTATTACAAAAAAGCTGTTCACTAGACTTTGGGAGAGTTTTCCTAAAAATTCGGAAAAAATCGATTGAAAATTGTGCAAATGACAGTGAGTTCAAGTCAACACACTCTACCGTTGGAGCGTTTTGTCGTTGTTTTGCTGCTGCTTTGTTCTTAGTAACAAAGGCTGATAACTGAACCACTCCAGCAACAGAGTGTGTTGCCTTCAAATCACGGCCATTTCCACAATTTGCAACCAATTTATCTCAAATTTTCAGGAACACTTTCTCAAAGTCTAGTGAACAACTTTCTCTCGATGATTTATTTTAACTAACAGTTTTTCGATGACCGTCCCAGTATTCGAAGTTGGCGTAACGTGGTTTTTGTTCGGAACAAATGTTTTATTGCACAGCAATAAATATATTACTCTTTTGAACAGAACGCTTTGCTTGTGATAATCGCTTAGGTATTTAGGATATACCATACAAATTGTAAGCATTATTATCTACAAAAAGCTCAATATTCGCGGGTTGTGTTTTATAAAACCTGGATTTTCGATCGGAAAATTTTGTGAGTTCTTATTGTTTATCTTGAGTAATAACTGTCGAATGAAAAAATATGATCAGAAAATTTTTTTTGCGGCTTCAAGATAAATGTGAAGGTATATTTGGTCTCACATTTCGACCACTTTTTTCATTAATCGATTTTCCCGAGTGGAAACGCCGAACGATTTATTGCAACCACTACCTCAATATTGTGCTCGAAATTTTTGTGCATGGCTTCCTGAAGCTTCGTCAGGTCCATTGGCTCTCCAGCTTCATTCGTATGCGTTTTTTTGCTTTGATTAAGAAGCAACTCAAAACCAATCTTCAAAATAATATTGGATCCATCGAGGCGTACCAATGAAGTGCCAAAAATTCGGTCTCTCGCAGCAGCTCTATAAAAATTTGTAAAAGGGGGATTTTCGGAGTGTTGATTACGAATTTGATGTCGAAAGTTACAACTTCAAATGGTAGATCCAATATAACGACCGAAATTGTTAAATTTGTACAGGTTTACCTGAAACTTGATATGAGTTGGGGTTTAGGGTCGCTGATTTCAAATTGTTGGGGTTCGTTGAAAAAATTCTTCGATGAAAATTCCTGTATTATATCTATAATATGGAGGTGGCGGCACTCGAGTTTAAATACAAACGGAACAGAGTCATTATAGCCACGACCACGACGATGCAGCAGGTTCCATGAATTCGCGTTAGTATATCATAATTCTTTTGAACTAGCAAACAATTTTCGGGATTCAGAAATAGTACAAATATTTCTTAACCACTAATAAATTTTTCTCGCTGAATGGCGTTGGCCCCTGGAGACCTTTGAAACAACTTCTTAATTTTAACTTGAAAAGTACATCTTCTTAAAGGAAATTGCGCGTCCTTTTTCATCAAACGAAACTGTTGTAGCTTTCTTCTTTTCAAATTGCGCCGGAAAATCCCGTTCCAGAAAAACCAAATTTTTGTAATTTTTAGAAATTTTTTATACTGTATGAAATTCGTGGAAATCAGTGATAATTTGTAAAACTTTACGGGAATTCTTGAAAAAGTGTAGTAATTCACCACTGGTTTTAAATAACAGTTGAGCTGGACGCATACGCAATAGCTCAGGCTATGACTACTGTAATTTGGAAGAACGGTGTTTTCTGAACTTTTTTGGTTGTTCTGGAATCATTTACGCATGAAATTGTGGTGTCTGCCAAAAAATTGTCGAAAAACTTTAACCAAATATTAAAAATGCAATTGACGGTGGTACTGGGACGCTGAAATTTAAGACAACACCGTTCATGGTAAAAGAATATGAAATAATTGGATCATTAGAAATGGGTTTTCAGTAATGAAATTTTAGTTTAAGTTTTCTAAATCAAAATGTGAGTTTTAAACAAGGAGAAAAATTTCTAGGAAGATAATTGAATTCTAAACGCAAAAAGGCGGCACATTTTCAAGTAAACATTTGAATTAAAAAGACAAATTTTCCAACAAAACAGTTGAATTTTCAATAAAAAAGGATGACTTTTTAACAAAATTGCTGAATTTTCCTCTGAACAGTTGCATTCTGCAACTTGGCGTAAGTGCCAAAACTCGAATTTTACAGGAGGAACAAAAAACGGTAGCACTTTCACGCAATTAATTTAAAAAAAAGAAATGCGAAAGCATTTCGAGGTACTGTTAGGCTTTATCGATCCATGGAACTAACATCCTGAAAGAAGCATCCATCTCCGAGAAAACCTTTGTCAAAGGAACGGTGCGTCCCCAAAAAATCTGATTTTGATACATAAAGAGTTGCATAACTTTTTTATTTTTAGATTTGAAATAAGAAGAATAAAGTACCTTCGAGCTATTGGTTATCTCTATTGAATCGCGAAAAGAGCGATCCAAAAAAATAACCATGTGCGAGAAAACCCCCTGTAAAATAGCGGCGCATCCTAAAAAGTCAAATTTCGACACCTAAAAAGTTGCGTAACTGTTTTATTTTTGCACATCGGAGAAAAACCCTTATCAATGGTGCGGTACATTCCCAAAATCGAAAATGTGGACACACGAAGAGTTGCATAACTTTTTTATTTTTTGAAGAAATTGAAAAACGAAATGTTCTTTCGAGCTATTACTCAGCTCTATTGAATTGTGAAAAGAACAGGCAACAATATTTAATTACTTACGCCCTTATGCGGTATTGCCCTTCAATTATCCAATTTTCTTAAATTATATTTCAAAAGTTTGTGATTTGAAACATTTTTCTAGAACACTAATTTTTAAGACTTGCAATGGAAAATTCTTCAATTTTAACGATTTGCAGTTGGAAGCTTTTTCATTTTGAAGATTTGCAACTGAAAACACTGTAATTTTGATAGATGTATGAATAACAATTCGTAAATTGTGATGATTTTGAAAATCAAAAGTCAAGAGATTCTAATTTTAAATCGTTAAAATTGATAAAATTTCAAATGTAAATCCTTAAAATGGAAGCATTTTCATTTGCAAAACTTTATATTCACATAATTTTAAAATTTTTAATGTTGCAATCAGCCAATTAAATATTAATATTATTAATTTCGACAAATTAGAGGTCGATCTTCTTTTGTTAACCAAAAATATATGGATAAGAATATTATAACTGTTATTAAATTTCATGAATATCGAATACTACTAAATTCTAGCGAAATTGATTCAAATGATTTATATTTATTTATTAAATGTACATAAATTGCGAAGGTACTAAGTACCAGTAAAACTCGAAATTATTGATTAAAAATAAAAACATTTTAAGCATACTTGGATTAAAATCAAAGATAATTCAACAAACGCACAAAATATCACAAAATAGATATTGTTGCAATGATATTGATTCAATGCCAATATTTCGTTTTTTAAATATTTTTTAAGCTTTTTTTTGTTAATTTCAAATATTTAACTTCTTTTTGCAATATAAAAGTGTATATCTGAATAGGTTTGATTTTCCTTCTTAAAAACATAACCAAATATGGAATACAATGAGATTCAATACTTTAATCATTAACATTAAATCATTTACAACACATAAATAATACATATTTTTACAGGCACATAGTATAAGTTAAAAACATTTTTTTTTAATTACCGTTGACATTCACTAGTAAAAACATAAATTTTAACGCGTCTAAGTTAAAGTAAATATGAAGGACCCATTTTGTTCGATTGAAATGACAGTCTAAAGTCAACTGAAGAAACAAACCTTGTGTCCTTATCGTATACACGTACTCATACTCAAAATTAAATTCTATCTTATGGAAAGTTAAACACCCAAATTTAATTTCTGTAATAATGGAAAATATATTTTACTACAAGCATAAATATCTGCTATTTTATTAATAGTATTTGAATTGCTGCTTATATGGTTCATCTCTGAAATCATTCTTTTTTCATAGTTGAGTTCTCGATCTATAATTTTTACATTGTCCCAATCAAATGTGTGACCATAATTATGTTGATGTTTATGAACAACGAACTCTGCTTCTTTCATATTGAGATGTTCATTGATGCGCGTTTTTAAAGATCTTCTTATTTCACCCACATAGATGCAGGACATTGTTCAAAAGAAAACGTATAAAATAAATTCGTTTCATCCCATTTTTCAGAAGTATCTTTTCCTAATTTTATTACAGAATTTAAACTTTTTTAAATAGTAGGGATCTTAGCAGTATTATAACTATTCAATATCTTAGACAATTGGATAACTATTATTAATCAATAATTGTCTGATTATTTTTAAATTATTGGAGTGAAAATTATTGTGAGATAATAGTATAGCTCTGTCAACAAGATTATACACAACATTTTTACATTCTCATTCATGAGAGTGTAATGTAATCGTCCAAATTTTCTATCTCTGGTTTTTAACGGATCTTTACGTTCCAGCACTCTCAGAGTCCAAAAATCATACAATTTTGTCGGTGCCTGTCTGCATGTATGTATGTATGTATGTACTAGCTCAACTAGCTGTATGGTTACCTGAATGTTGTAGCCACGCTAACTTTTGAAGGATTTGTCCAATCGAGTCAGCCTTTGACTTTGAAATTTTTGTGAAAGTTTCTTACAGATGGGTGAAAGGCTTAAAAATTATCTTAATGAAATTTTTTATTTCGATGAAAATTAGAAAATTTATATACTATTCAAAATTTTGAAAACTTTCATAAAGAAGAAAAAAATATATTTTTCTGATAGATTACAAAATTTCAATCAAAATTTTTACTTGATGTGAAATACATTTCGAAACTATCCTTATAAAATTGTTTGATTCGATAAAAATGCAAAAATTAAGAGCATTTTCTAATTTGGAAACAACATTTTTTGAAGAGTTTCCGAAATTTTTGTGAAAGTTGCTTGTACACGACAAGAAAACTTGAAAATCATTCAAATGGCCTTCTCAATTTTGATGAAAATTAGAAAAATATGTTTTTCAACATTTTCGAAAAATAGAAATAAATTCTTTTCTGATAAATGAAAACATTTTAAGTCATCATATAGCAACATCTTTCGATTACACAAGAATTGAAAAATTTCTATAAGACATTAATTATCAAGTAAATTATACAAGGTACGATCTTTTTAAAATACAGTCCAATGATTTTAAATATTTTCTTCGAATTCTTTGACTTGTATGTCCCAAATTAGTTCTCCTGAATTTTTTAAACCTATTAACAATCGGCCAATATGAGATATTACACGTACTTTTTGTATTACTTATTTCAACAATGTAAATTATATTCAATATGAAAACCTAATTTTTAAAAACACTTTAACGAAAACATACCAATTTCTTATATTCCGTTTTATTTTGTTTACATGATTTTATTTTTCAAAAGCAGCTTACTAAGTACCGTAAGTAAAATATACTCAAAAATACTTATTCGTAGGGTAATGGAAATCACAGAAGAGAAGATATGGGAAATCCAAAGTGGATTTATGCCAGGAAGATCATGTACAGATCAGATATTTAGCCTAATACAGATTACAGAAAAAAGCTTGAGAGTAGGAAAGAAAGTTTTCTGTGCATTTATTCACCTAGAAAAAGCATTTGACAAGGTAAATAGAAGTAAACTTTGTGAAGTCCTTAAAGAGTACGGAGTAAATGGAGGGCTCCTACAAGCAATAAAAACAATATATACAGGTAGTAAAGCAAGTGTAAGGATAAATGGGAAACTGAGTGACTGGTTCGATATTATGCAAGGCGTAAAACAAGGATGCGTCATGTCCTCGTGGCTATTCATCATATTCATGGATACGTGTCTAAGAACTGCCCTCTTCGACGAAGAAGGTGTAGATCTCGAAACAGTCAAGGTACGTGGGTTAGCTTTCGCAGATGTCAAGATTGTTATGCCATAATCAGTGGAGGACCTGCAAAGGATGTTGCATAAACTTAATACAAGCATGAAGAACATGGGCCTCAAAATTAACGTGAACAAAATGGAAATCATGGTGTTTGACGGAAAAAGTGAGAAAACAATGTGCAACATTGTCCTAAATGCACTGTAAAAACTATGGTTCCATTTTATTTGAGCATCATTTTTTTAGCGTCCTGTTATAGTACCAAATCGTCTTGTTTTGAAGCCTTCGTTCGTGCTATTTTACTTTGCTAACTTCAGATTGAAAAGTGGTACGTACTAGCGAACTAAAATAATGCACAGGGCAATTGTTTTAATTTCTTGCAACTTCATGCTTGAGAGAAACAGAAAAATGTTTGGGAAATATGAAGACCTAGCGCGCAATGCGCGCATTCTCATTGCGCGCTACGCGCGCGGCTCGCTTCGCTCGCAAGTTCGAGCGCGCCTAGGGCGCGCGACTGTTGGTTCTCGCGCTACGCGCTCGGTCTTTATATTTCCCACACATTTGTACACAGACCTTTTGAAATTAAAGGTCAAATCATGAACAACTGTAATTTCATCGTTGTGAATTCTCTTTTGTTGAAGCTCCTTCGGCTTTAACGAATACATTCTTATCACGTATCTCGTGCTTCGCACTCGATTTTGTCCAAAATGTGAGCTTTTCTACATTATGTTCAATACTATTATATTTATTTCTGTACCTCGATCTGGTACTATGAAGAGGGTTCTCAAAGCACTTACGGCCTTGACGATTACATTCTCATTGCGATACTCGCTGTTCGCGCTCAGCAGCTAGGCTATACGGAAGATTGCTTTTGAAAAATAAAACCATGTGAAAACTAGTGAAAGTTCTGATTACAATTTTTCAATCTACCAGAAAATTTATTTTTTTACTTTTTGAAAGTTTTCAACATTTTGAAAAGTATATAACCTTTCTAATTTCCATCGAAATCAAAAATTTCAAAAAATTTTTAATTTTGGTTGCAAATATCTGGTTAACGAACTTAACCTTCATTTTAAGACCCTTAAAAAGTTTACCAAAGGCTGACTCGATTGGACGAATCCTTCAAAAGTTAGCGTGGCGACAACATTCAGGTAACCATACAGACATACATACAGACATACAGACAGACATACAGACAGACATACAGACAGACAGACAGACACCGACAAAATTTTATGATTTTCGGACTCTGGGAGTGCCGGAACATAAAGATACGTTAAAAACCAGAGATCGAAAATTTGGACGAATACAATACAGTCTCATGAATGAGAATGTAAAAAGAATGATTTCAGAGATGATCCATATAAACAGCAATTCAAATAATATTGCTAAAAAAATATAATTTTCGCTCTTAGTAAAATATATTTTCCATTATTACAGAAATCAAATTTGGGTGTTTAACTTTCCATAAGATAGAATTTAATTTGTATTATCCATGAATATGTGTATGAGTACGTGTATACGATAATGACACAAGGTTTGTTTCTTCAGTTTACTTTAGACTGTTATTTCAATCGAACAAAATTGATATAGGCCACAGGCCATAATTGAGAACCCCGGAATAGACACTTATCTGTACGGCTTCCTACTCAAAATTTTCGATAGAAAATTTGAGTGAAGGGCCTGTGAAATGAGATGTCTATTTAGGGTGTTTTCAAAACGACGAGTTTGCTTTCCCTCGCTGACTCAGGTCTATTGTCCTGGCTCTCTCCCTGCTCACTCAGGGCCGCCGGTAATGGCCAGGAAAATTTCCCATAAGCCAGTAAGCACGCGCCCGGTCACGTACCGGCCATGTGCTACGCTTCGTAAACAAGTTTTTGCCTCTGTTTAGTCACGTACGCTGTCTGTCTCTCTCTCTATTTATGCGCGCTCTCTTTCTTTCTTAAATTTCACTTCGTCTCTCTCTAAAACTCTTTCTCTTTCACTCAGACCAACGGCCCGCGACTCCAGAGGATCTCAAATATAATACTAGAAGAAGGAATAGTCCGACTTTCATTTTGAGTAAAATAAAGAAAAGTTGATTAAATTAGTGGATCACTTAGGGCCGATTTCACCAACTCCGATTAAGTTGTTAATCCCCGATTATTGTAATTTAATCGGAGCCTTGCGTTTCACCATTTCCGTAACGCTGGTTAAGAGAGTTTAATCATCATTTAATTTAACCGCCCGATTTTGGCTGATTAACGGACGTAATGCGTGATTACCGATGGTAGCGCCAAACGTACCCTATAGAATTGCAGTGTGCGTTCAGTATACTGTCCGAAAATGGAAAATTTCTTTTATGATGATTTTCTATCATCATCTGATGATGAAGATATTCTGCACATTATCAATAGAAGAAGCTGTTGGTGAAATCGGCCCTTAGTCTAGGAAATTAGATTGATTAATTTAGAAGGAACATTCGAGAGGGCCATGGCCATAGGTATTTTTAAAATAGGCACTGTTGTCTAGAATTAATTAGAGTCAACAAAGTATTAAATTCGTGGTAAAAAAATCCCCCCCCCCCGCCTCACACTACGCTTAATTTAGGGTCAATATACGCGTATATGCATTTCCATATACACGTATATTGGCCACCTTGTAAATAATCGGTACCGTTCTATTTTGTATTTTTATTTTATACTTTATAGGATAATAATTGCTTGTCAGAACTTTTTCTTTATTTTTAGGGACTGGGACGATTATTCGGGTCCCTTTAACTTTGAAACTAACTTTGTAAAATTAACTTAACAATAATTATTAAACAAAAGGCCCAAAAACCCGTCCCAATAAGGTTAGACTCTTCCCGTTTGCGGGGAAATAAAATTAGGATAGTTTTAAGTAAACCTACCGAGTTTCATAATTTTAGAATAATAACTAATATTTTTAATTTCCTTGTAAAGTTTAGCTTAAAACATATAGCTTAGGATTAGCATGGCCGCCAGCGCGCGAAGGCTCGAGTAGTAGGCAAGGCTGGCTGTCCCCACTGCTCGGTTGCGACTTCGTTGTCGTTTCGCAGCCAATCGGCGGGCCCGCTGGCGCACCCACTGCCCTTGAGATCTCCGTGTCCGGGGAGCCGAGTAGAGTAGACAAACAAGAGTCAGTCGTTTACGATTTTTCAAGAGGTCAGTTGCTCCGGCTCTGTCCTCTTTCTCTTATGTATCAGAGTTTTCGCAGAGAATAAATCACTTAGCATGACAGCACAGTCGATAGTCATTTTTCCACCTTGACTTCATCCTTCACCGATCTTCAGGATTATCAGCATCTCGCGGTCTACCTACGCCGTCATCCGGGATAAGATTATCGCGTCGTGACTCGTGTTTTATTTTTCGGTTTTCGGTGATCAGTGTTCCGTCAAAGTTTAAAATCTTTGAAACTTATCTTCGCGATCGCGCCGGAGGGAATTCGTGTGTCGAAGTTCGGGTTACATTGCGTGGGAGCAACATTCCGTGGTCGTGTCCACGTTCGTAGTGAAGAGAAATTATAATAAATAAATTAATTTGCAACCGCGTTTAAAAGTGCAACACCGGGATCGTTCGGGGACGTTCGCGTAGTGAGGAAAATCGGGAGTGAAACGGTCGGCGGCCGTATAGGCTGTTTCCAACCTCGAAAGATCGGCCCTCGCAAGTGGGTCCTCTGTGCTCTGGAGGGAAGCGGCTTTCTCTAGCAAAGTGTCTGGCCGAAATCGGTTGGCACCAACTCTAGAGAGGAAAAAGCTCTTGTGACAGCTGGTACACACCAATCCGTCGGTCGGAAAAAGTCCACGGGGACACGCGATCTAAGTATCGCTGACAGCTCACGTTCTTCGCGCGGTCTTTCCTCTGCACACACTCTTTATGACAGAGAAGAGCCAGCTCGTCCGAACGGTCGTACTCGTCGCCGTCGGGTGCTTCGTGCAGCGGAAGCGCTACTTCCTCCGGAGGAACGAGCGCTTCGGGTTCAGGAACGTCAGGAAGCCAGAGCGCGTCGGATCGCAGAGAGGAAGGCGCTTCGTGCAGCGGAAAGACAGGCTCGGCGGATCGCCGCGGAAGCCGAACGGGCGCGTCAGGCAGCAGATGAACGGGCGAGTCGGGTAGAAGAAGAACGGGCGCGTCAGGCAGAAGCCGAGCAGGTGCGACAGGCTGCTGAGGTCGAGAGGATTCGTCGGGCGAATATCGTCACGTTGATCCAGAGACACGGGGCCTCGTCCAGGCAGGGGCTTGGAATATACTAGAAATCCGTCAAGGTATAAAAGGGACTCGCGATCCGCGTACTCGACGCCCACGATTAGATATACGGGTTCCTCTCACGCTCAGGTTACCCGTTTTTTTGGCCGATCCGCGACACGTCTTTCCGCCCCACAATAACAAATGTCCGGAATCGTCGCCGCCAAGAATCTCGCGGGATAACCCGATACACGAAGTCAAACGCCAGGGCCCTCCGCCGTGTCCTCTGGCTCTGAGAATTCCGTTGAACTCTAAGTTGCCATCGCCGGAACAAATCGCCACGATACGAGACCTGCCGATCTCGGGATCTCCTCGTATCGCGGAGGAACCCCGGACCGTCTCTCCGGACGTACCGTAGGCGGTGCCTTCGAATAGCGGGACAGACAGCCCCCGCACGTGTCGCTACTCCCGTCGCCGCTCAACGGAACGTACTGGCCTCCCCTAGCTCCAGGGACTCAGTCTTGCTGCTGTTTGCAGATCACACCCTCGACATTTTCTCGCCTTCAGTTCTCGGGTCTCCGGAACCCCCGACCTTGCGACCCACTAACGCCGAGTCGGCGAAACGGACGATAAGCGCTCACCGCCACTTGCACTCGCTTTTCTAAAAAAAAAAAAAGGTCGTCACCGAAGGACCCCTCACCCTTCTACCGCCTCCCCTGTTAGATCCATGGACGGGTTGACTGCGTGGAGAAAATTAATTAAGGGGGAAATCAAGAGGATGTACCTCCCCCCCCAGTCAGCGTAATGTACCGCAGGGAATGAGCGGGCTGGATACATACCTGTATCTGTCCGGCACCAACGCAACGCAGTCCGGCCCCCCGACGTAAGGGAACACCCCATCCCGTCTCAACCAGCGCGACACGTACCGTCGGCACAACCATAGCTAGGGTTATCGGACGAACTCAAACGTCCCCCCCCCCCCCATTAGTATCGCTCTTCGGACACCTCTGTTTATCCCCCCCCTTTTTTCCACTTGCTTTAAAGCCAACACACGGGGTAGAAAACAAAATGAGTCATTCATATTTACTTTAATTTATGTTAGACGCGTTAAAATTTATGTTTTTACTAGTGAATGTCATCGATAATTTTTTTTCAAATTTGTTTTTAACTTGCACTATGTGCCTGTAAAATATGTGTTATTTATGTGGTGTATATTTATTTTAATAAATTAGCTTGATGAGGTTGGCGCACCGATGCCAACGAAACGTCGCACACTTTGACAAACAAATATGAGCTTTTGACTCATTTGCCTTCATCTATCGAAATTTATTCTTCAATTGTTTCCACTTTAAATAACTAAAAATTATTTTAAAACATTATTTATCACATATTATATTTTTTAACGATATAACTTTCTGTTACTTTAATATCGTTATAAATTATATAAAATAAAGACATTCAATAACAATTTTGCATCTGACAACTTATGATAAATGCAGTTCCGACGTTTCTCGAGATTCATACCTTTTTTCTCGGGGTTGCTCGGACCTCGCTGAAATCACGACACGACGCGACGGCTCGAGATAGCCCGATATTTTAGTAAAGTCCGTAACTATCGCTTACGACGCGGATTTTTTTCGAATTTTTGCCTGCCGTATTCAGCTGTCTATGATTTACACCTGCTGCTAAAGGTCCTTTACGGCTCTCTCTTGAATCATAATTCGCCAATCTTTTCAGTTAAAGGTGTTCTCCAAAAATTATGCAATAATTATGTTTAAAGACAAGTCAATAAATCATTCAAATAATTATGTTATCTTTTTTTTACGATTCCATAAAATATACAAATTCATGTTTAGATTTTTAGCATTTAACGATGTTTTTTCAATCCGTTGCGTTTGTTAATAAAAAATTTGTTCATAGCGTTTTTTTGAAATAAAGAACCGACCAATCGCGTTATGCATGCCAATTTGTTAACATATAGTAGAAACATTGCTAAAAACGATTTCGAGTGACTGGCACTCGAAATCCGTCGTTAAGTCGTGACTGCCAATCAAAAATCGCGAAAAATCTTGTTGAAAATTCGGCTGATTTTAAAATGCTCGAAGACAAAAATATATAATTGAAGGCATCAGAAAAATATTCCCCAGTGACTGGCATGTCGAAACCGTTGTTTTCTACTGACTGCCAGTCCCCAAAGTCCGCGCCGCACAGTGGACCTTTTTTGAAATTATGTCTCAAAATCGTAGAACTTTGGATCGGAATGACCTAGAGGGATTTTTTTTTAATCAAAGAAAAAACCTTTCCGAATACAGAAAAATTATAGAGAAAGTGGGAAAACAATTGTGACCCTGAAAATCTGTGTTGAAGATGGAATTTTTGGCAAAAAACATCGTTTATTGAATACCAAAAACGCTTAGATCTTACACTTTATGTGCTAAACATGTTTTTATCTAGATTTTTGCATGCCCAATCCGAATCAGACATGTAAATCCTTGAAAACAAAATCCAAAATGGCGGAGTCAACATGGCACACTAAAATTGTGAAACAAAACCGATTTGACTAAAAATTGCTACAAGGGGTTTTTTCGGATCGCTGATTTCAAATCCGGGGTCAAAATTGAAATATTCAAAATGGTGGACCAATAATCTGAAAAAAAAGATTTGTCCGCTTTTTGGAATTCTGTAATTTTGACTTTGTATTTCAAATCAGCCACCTGCCAACCTTCCGATATGCGATTTTGAGTCAAATAAATTTTGTTCTATAATTTTGGTCCATCACATTGGATCCGCCATTTTGAATTTTTTAATTTTGAACCAGGATTTGAAACCAGCGACCTGAAAAACGCCCTTGTAGCAAATTTCAGTCAAATCGGTTTCCTTCTACAATTTTGGTCCGCCATATTGGACCCGCCATTTTGAATTTTTAAATTTTGACCTTGGATTTGTAATCAGCGACCTGACAAACCACCTTGTAGCAAATTTTAGTCAAATCCGTTTCGTTTTACAATTTGAGTCTGCCATATTGGCTCCGCTCTAGGAAAAAGAGTGGGGGACGCGGAACATGTGCTCCCTAAGGGAATTTCCCCGAGTTGGGCAGGTCTGCTCTAGGTCATTCCGATCCAAAGATCTACGATTTTGAGACAGAATTTCAAAAAAGGTCCACTGTGAGGCGCGGACTTAGGATTGGCAGTCAGTAGAAAATAACGGCTTCGACATGCCAGTCACTGGGGAATATTTTTCTTATGCCTTCAATTATTTTTTTTTTCATGCATTTTAAAATCAGCCGAATTTTCAGCAAGATTTTTCGCAATTTTTGATTGGCAGTCACGACTTAACAACGTATTTCAAGTGCTAGTCACTCGAAATCGTTTATAGCAATGTTTTTACTATATGTTAACAAATTTTCATGCATAACGCGATTGGTCGTTTCTTCATTTCCAAAAACGCTATGAACAACTTTTTTATTAACAAACGCAACGGATTCGAGCTGCCAGTCACTCGATTCCATATTGCACCCATCCGAGGCTATATTATATAATTTGTTTAGCCATTTAAAAATCAGCCGGAAAAAATTTCACTGGCTCTTGGACTATAAAGACAAAGCACCCAACCAGAGCACTGCTAGCGGGCGCGCAGTGTGCCAAAATCCAATAAAAGTAGCAAAAAATCAATTTTTTTGTCACAGCTGCATTAAACTTGGTACAAGGAGGTTTTTGGAGTCGCTGATTCCGAAATTGTTGTCAATTCTACTGATTTTCTGTGAATTTCACCTAGCCTCTAGTAAAATCTACTGGGATCGGCGTTTTATATATACACTTGTAAATTTTACTGGGAGTTGGGTAAAATCTACAGAAAATCAATACGTTTAACTGAACTTACTTTAAAATCGTCTGGAATTTCATGTTGTCCATACTTGTACCTTTTTTTAGGTGTAGTGTATGGGGGCTTTTGAGGTCGTCAATTTCTCATTGTTGGTGTTTGTTGAAAAAATTCTTTGATATAAAACCCTATATTACGTCTTGCAGATGAAACTTTTGGTGGCCAGCCTCCATTTGGACAAGAGTTCGGTTATCATCCAATTTTCGGATCCAACGTCGCGCAAGTGCCGGGACATTTCCAGATGCCAGGTTAGTATATTATAATGATTTCGAACTAGCAAACAATTTTCGATATTCAGCAAAAAATCAAAATTTTATTTCTTAATCACCAATAAGTTATTGATCTTGTTGAACGGCGTTGACCCCTGGAGACCCTTAAAACAAGATTCGAATTTTAAATTTAAAAAAAACGCATTCTTATAGGAAAATTAATTCAGCATCTTTTTTTCCTGGACCATTATGGACCATTATGGAGCTAACATTTACAACTAAACTTACATTTTTCTCTTGAATTTTGGAATTTTTACTTTTTTTCAGCACACCGGCAGTTTGTGTCTGGACTATAGCTGTAACTAAGCTCAAAGTCACTGATAAACTTCATTTACTTCAAACGATTTATTGCATTTTAGAACTGACCGGCTTTTTGGTACGGACTGTTTTGTAAACAAACCATCACAGCTGACAAATGATTTCTAATGGAAAAAATTCCATTGAGCGTCGATTAGATAGTTAGAGAGTCAGTTTTTGAAATAATGTCAGTAGATGGCGTTTAAATGAACCGCGAGATTTAAAAATCGTGAGAAAGTATGATAAACAAAATTATTTGAAATATGATGTGACAAAGTGCATCGTTTTATTTAGAAACTTTAAAGGTCATTTCTGTAAAATTTTAGCGCACTTAAAATTCAACTATATACTCGGATTATTCAAATACTATAGACACTGGAAGGTAACATTAACTTAGTGAAATAAATGTTATGGATTTGCGAAAAATGTTTTAATTTGAGACAATTACGAAGCTGACATTCTGGATATTTTTTTACGTAAGGTAGTGTGAATATTTATTAAAAGGTACACTTATTTCGTGGTGAAAAATTGGATAAAGTCATTTTACGATAAAATCTTACAAGTTTAAGACCTGGTTTGACTTTTTTCTATGTGCAAAAGCCGAAGCCGCAAAGGTGTACAGTTTCGTGAATATTACCCATAGCCCATAGTTCAAAATATTCGAAATAATTGAATTGTGAGTGTATTTGTGCTGAAAATTGTCGTAAGTGATGAGAAAAATATCGCATTTTTCATATGCACTGTTTTCCCCCGCGATAAAACCTATGAAGTGACATAAGCGTTATCGGAGTAATTCGAGTCTATCATAACCTTTGAAGAGCGAACGCAAATGGATTCCTGCAAATTCTGTCCTTATTTACGACCGAACGATTCATTATCACATTATCAAATTTATTCATTTATTATATTATTATTATTCATTAGACAGAATTCATTTCAAATCAGGCAGGTTCTACACTTGAAGTTGCAGAATCTCTCAGGGACAAAATATGTTGCTTTTTAGAGGAAATTAGGCGATACGTATTTTTGCAATTTGTGAAAAAAAATTGTTTACAGAGTTATGCGTATTTGAATTTTTGGCTTTGTTTTAAAAAAAAAAAAAAAACCAATTTCGCCGACTTCTAATTTTTGGCGTTTGTTGAAAAAATTCTTTGATAAAAATCCCTATATTATTTCTTGCAGAAGGAACTTTTGTTAGCCCGGCTCCATTTGTACCAGGGTATGATCATCAAACTTTCGGATCCAACTG
This sequence comes from Andricus quercusramuli, assembly GCA_932178445.1. NCBI lineage: Eukaryota > Metazoa > Arthropoda > Insecta > Hymenoptera > Cynipidae > Andricus > Andricus quercusramuli. The sequence goes on from CAKNXH010063447.1 coordinate 48,484, forward strand.
GGCGTATGGGCCGGAACATATCCATTATCAGACTGGAAGCTTTGGCAGTAGTGCTTCAAGTTATGGAACTCCACGTTAGTATATTATAACGATATCGAACTAGCAAACAGTTTTTGATATTCAGCAAAAAATCAAAATTTTATTTCTTAACCGCCAATAAGTTATTGATCTTGTTGAACGGCGTTGACCACTGGAGACCCTTCAAACAAGATTCGAATTTTAAATTAAGAAATACACATTCTTATAGGAAAATTAATTGAGCAACTTTTTTCCTGGATAAGAATGTTACAGCTTTCCGCGTTTTTGAAAGAAACCCAAAAAATCCATTTTTTAAATAATAAATTTCACTAAATTTAAGAAATTTAGGATAATATATAGAAATTTGTGGAAATCTATGGGTTTGTTCTTAAAAATATAGTGCACTGGAGCACTTATGGCAACTACATAGTGGGTCAAGTCCAATAACAGTGAAAAAAATTCGATTTCTCGTCGCAGCTGCAAAAAACTTGTTACATAGGCGTTTTTGGAGTCACTGATTTGGACTTTGCCGTCGAAAGTTACAAAATAAGAATGACGGATCCAATATTGCGGCACAAGTTCTTTATTTTTTTCATATCCTTCTGAAGCTTCATATAAGCGGGTTTTCAGTGTCTCTGATTCCGAATTCGGCGTCGAAAGTTACAACTTCGGAATAACGGATCCAATATCGCAGATAATTGTTCCGAGAAATAGTAAAACTGAGTCCTACAAGGATATAAGATTGGCAGAGAAAGATTTGAAAAATGTAGTTTCCGCAGCGCCGACCATGTTTGCAGAAAGTTCAAAAGAGATTATGAACGGATTCATGAAGCTATATAAAATAAAAGAGCGTAGGATGAACATTTTTCATAGTTAGTGTAATTTCAATATTTACTTTAAATAGGAATCTGTATTATCATTGGAGGTTAAAATTATCGATCCGTTGAGAAATCCAATCACACATACTGCGAATAATGGAAATCTACAATATCGATCAGAAATACTTCCTCTAATACAGAAAAATTATTTCTTCATTACAGACTAGATGGAGATATAAATTAAAATTTATTAAATTCAAATTTATTCAGAAAAAAAGGATCTCTTTCCCCTCGCTCCACTGGGATTTGAACACCAGATCAACTGATCCAGTCAAGAAGATTGGATGGGCAAGGCAGAATGCGCACCCTGTTCAATGTGTGATTAGCTGCATAATATCTAGTGGACAGTTCACGGAGAGGGTTCGAAAGTTCGCCCAAGAACAAAGGATCTACAATAACACACTGAACAAGTCATAGCTGCTGACAATCAAGCAGCATATTGTTGACAAAATGCGGGTGTTACCTTACGCACGGAGGAAAATACGGAAGAGGTAGAGATGGATCAGGAAGAATGAGCAGTTTCTCGCTGACCCATCGCACCTCTTTAGCGATCTCCCTATTTCTGTAAAAAAATCCACCAGAACCCAAGGAGGTAGAGACTTTTCGGAGACAGGTATACAAGATCCTGAAAACACTAAAGCTGATAGAAGGTACTGATAATATCATCCGCTTCAAGGAGTTTTGCGAAAACCTCATAACATCTGAGGATGAATGTCCATAAATCACTACTGAGGAGATGAAAAAAGCACTCGGGGGCACGAAAAACTTTTCCGCTACAGGTCCAGATGGTATCAAGAACTTCCGCTGGAAGAAGTTTACTTTTACACTCCAACATTTGACCCGCATATTTACCTCATATTTAAAGCCGGAGACGCCCATTCCGCAGCGGCTTGTGTTAGGACGCATTATACTCTTACCGAAAAAGGCGACTTGTCCGAACCAGAGAGTTACAGGCCAATAACTTGTTTGAAGGCACTGTATAAGATCTTTACAGCTGTCCAAAAGGACAGCATTGTTCGAAGGATTGAGTCTATGTGGAGAGAGATGTTTGAACAACGTGGCTCGAAAAAAAGTGTAGCAGGCTGCCGAGAGAACCTGCTAATTGACAGGTGCGTCTGCAAAGACGCAGCAGGAAATTAGGGCGTCATGTCAATGAACTGAATTGACTACCGGAAAGCTTTTTATTCAACCCCTCATTGACTTACCATCTGTCTGTCCAAAATTTTGAAGATTCGCCTAACATAGGGAGATGCATAGAGAGCTAGATGCCTCTTTGGAAAACTAGATTTAATGTATCATCTGGAAATTATCGGGTGAAAACAAACTGACGTCCCCTTCCAGAGGAGCATCTTTCAGAGCGATACCATGAGCCCTATGCTTTTTTGCATTACACTTCTGCATCTATCTCTCGCGCTACGAGATTCTTCTGGTTACCTCTGCGGCAAAAATAATCATCGCGTTCGTCATTGTCGTTCCCAATGACCCTCATCTTATGGATATAAGTGTTATTAGATATCTTATCTTGACCTTGGAGGGACCTCTGCATACATGGGCATGCCCCAAAGCCGCATTCAGAACGTAACATTAGTGAATGAGTCTCTCCGATGCAGATACAAGCATCTTCTTCAAAATTTGGTCTTCAAATCTGTCGCCATATCAATATCAATTCTTCCGTTCCGCGAGTATACATCTCACGCCGTCAAGACGGAAGCGAACTTCTGAATCTCCGAAGTCTTCAAAACTGATTTGTTCTAGGTAGAGCTTATATCGTTGCAAATGGCAAAGAATTTATCCTGAAAATTGTCAGAAAATACGGGATGATTGGCAAAGAAGCGCTCCTTTACAAAGCATTGGAGCTGGTGACCGAGACTGTTGGCCTTAGTTTAAACATCAGATGTGAGGATAGTGCATCACTCCATCTAGATGCTTCACTCCTGAAAGCCGAAGAAAAGAAAGCAGAGGTGGAAGAATTCCAACAACAGCTACTCGAAAAGAAAATGCACGGAAACTTTCACAGAAATGCAGAAAAAAGCAGTCCTTGTGGAAGGAGCAAACTTCTGTCGCTCTGACGGTGTTGGCCGCGACCCTGCTGCCCTGAAATACACCATGAGATAGGTAGCGCTGGTGGGATGCTGCATTTTGCGAGACACACTTATCGATGAGCAGATTCTCCCGACATCCTGCTGCGTCTTTCCTTGAGCCGCGTTGTTCGTACATATAACGTTAGCTAAGTTGCTCAACTTCGGCAGGAGCACTGTGCGCCCTTCCAACAACCATTCCGGAATAGGCTCTTCCTACTTTAGATATGAGGTGAAAATGCGGACCAGATGCTGTTGGTTTGAAGAGGGCATTGCACAGCACCTTGTAGCGACCTGCTCTGGTTTGGGCGGATGGTAGACAGTAACATGAGGATCTTGGAAGATTCGGGATAGTTCAGAGATAACTGTTCGTTTTCTTTGTGCCACCTCTCCCTCCACTCTAGAGTTCTCCCATCGTCAGATAGTACCCGTATTTTGTCAAAAATATGCTGTCTGATTGTGAGCAGCTTTGACTTCTTGAGTGTGTGATGATGGATCCGCAGTTCGCGCTCGAACTGTTGAACCTTGGTGGTAAACCTCCTGCCAGACGTTATGTAGCTAATCGGACACTGGATGCGGGAAGCGTACTGTCTTGCCCAGCCTATCTTCCTGCTGAATTGATACATTCGTCTTTTGGCGTTATTATTAGCCGTTGGTTTTGCTTAACGGTTTGTATCCGCCAAAGCTCTTTCTGCATTACAAGCACTACAATTGATAGACCAGATGTCGGATTCTTCGGAAAAATACCCACGATGCTCCTCATCGTGTTCAGCCAGATCTTTAAGCTTGAGAGAAATCTGGATGTGAATATTTCTCCGTGTCCTAAAGCATCGCTCTTCCTGTATTGAATGCCTGCCCGCGGTTAGTTTCACGGTCGGCTCTCTTTCTCTGTTTCCGGCTTCTTCTGTCTGCGGGAGAGTAGGCGCTCCGCTTACATAGCCTCTTTTGCGGAGTTGTGCGGCATCGTTTTGCAGATGTTGGTACGAAAAGTGCAAGTCGGTAAAACAGAGCAGTCAATCAGAGAAGTCGGTATCGAGGGTAGAAAGATTGCAGAAAAGCTTTAGAATATAGAAAAAATACTATATAGTGCCTTGTATCTTTTTATACTATCGTGTGCACTTCAACATTTCTATTATTACTGCAAATATTAACCGATTTTCATGAATCTTTTTTTTACTTTCTTGAAATTATATGAAAAAACTATTTCTGCTAATTAAAATTGACTCACGTGATGCTTTCATAATTTCAGTTTTTTTAACCGGCCTGCATCTCATAACAATAGGTGGGTGATTCCTTTCGGGTAATTCGACGCTCTCCAGAGTCTTTGCTCGCGCTACGGGGAGTCTGCCGAGTAAATTTGACGGCGGTCGATAGCTCAGGCTTCGAAAATACACACTCAGCCAGTACTGAGCGTCACTGTATTTTTTTTCTATTGTTCTTTATTTTTGTTTATAACATAAAATATAAACATTTTTTCAAAGAACCGAGACTTCACAACGGAAGACACCAATCTTTAGACAAGGTATGCAGAATATTAGAAAAAAATATTTAACCGTGCGGCTGGAATTTGCCAATCCATTTTATAACGCCGATAAATCCCCTTAACCCTCTCAAAGCTGCTTCGCGAGATCTTCCTACTCCCACGCAATGCGCGTAGGTCATGCCCGTTCTCTCGCGGGCCCCTGTGCTCTCACGCCCTCACCACTGCTTGGGTCCTTTTGCTGCCTATCTCCACGTTCTCCATACAAGGTCGCAATATAATATAACAAGGGAGGTTAGGTTGGTGTCCGACGCCGATCTTTTTGTAACTTTGCAGGTGAAAAAAGGATCCCAGACTATAGGAAAAAAAATTAATTTTTTGGGCAATCGTTCATATTTAGGGGTGGAAATCACCCCTTCTATATTTTTGATACTTTTACTGTTTTAAGAGGTATCATTGTTTTTTCTTTCTTGTTTTTGCACAAAATTGTTCTAATTGATTCTATATTATAATATTATCTTGAGTTCTAAAAATACTTACCCCCTAGAGTATCATAATTCAAAAAATCTACCCCTATAGGATGCTTCGCCATATGACACACAGTTTAAGATTTTGGACTTTGTTGCTGCAAACATCTAGTTTTGATAATTCATTCTATTAAGAATTATCAGTCTTATTCGAAATAACCCCTATATTATGTGCCACCCACCCCTTTAGTATTATCAATAAATAAAAAATGTAGATATTAATATTTCATTTTTGTAAGTAATGGATTAAAATATTTAGTTTGGGCAATCAATAATAATATAACTAATTATTTGTTAATGATGGCAAATGTTCTTATATTAGTAAACCCTTGTTATGTGAAAACTACCCCTCAAAAACTTGTTATGTTTTGTTTAGCAGGCGATTTTAATGACAATACATATACAGGGTGTTCAATAAGTTCCCGTACTTTTTTTTGGTATTTCAACAGGCCATATTTTTTACGAGAAACTAATAAAACCGATATATTCAGAACAAACAAATATTTATTAAAACAATGAAAAAAAATGTGCGTAAAGAAAATTACATCAAGTGTTCAAAATTTCCCCCGTTGACTTCAATACATTTGCGAAGTCGCTTCCGAAGATTGCCGACAATGCTCGCACACTCTTCTACCGTAGTCGTGTCCCAAGCGCGAATGAGAGCCGTTTTAAGAGCATCTACGGTGGCGTAACGTCTTCCTGAGATTTTTTGCTGCATGATGGACCACACCAAATAGTCCATTGGGTTCAGGTCCGTTGAGTTTGGCGGCCAAACGTCCTTGCCCCAAAAACCGGGAAACAGCTCTTCGCAAACAGCAATCGTGGATCGAGCTGAATGTGCCGGCGCCCAATCTTGTTGAAACACAAATCCATCTGGGCCGAAGTGCTGCATCGCCCAAGGCTCCAGAACTTCGCGGAGGACTCGCTGTTGATAGATCGCAGCGTTGATTTTGACATTTCTGTCGATGAAAATCAACGGCGTCTTCCCTGTGGCACAGATTCCGGCCCAAACCATAACGGAGGCAGGAAAATAACTTCAACCGATAGTTTTCGCTTCCGCGGTCTTCTGGTGGCCCTTCTTCAGCAGCTGGCGACGATTTTGGCGGTTATGAAGAGGTTTGACGGTGAAAATCTTTTCATCCGTGAAGAGGACTTTTGACAAGCGAGCACCACCGATTAGGCGAATCATTCGGCGAGCTTTCTCGAGTCGCTTTGCCTTCATCGTATCGTTAAGAAAATGTAGGTGAGCGATCTTGTAGCTTTGCAGCCCTAAATTTCCTCTGACGATATTCGAATAACTACCGACACTGATACGAAGCTCTTTTGCCAATTTCCTGATCGAACGCTCGGGGTTTCGTTGGACACGACAACGGACCTTCTGCACATTCACGGGGGTCGTTACTGTAATCGGACGACCACTACGGGGACGATCCACAGTGCCTCCGGTTTCTTTATAACGTTTGACAACGTCGCAGACGGTTTGTTTTCGAGCTGCACAAGTCCGGAGTGAAGACGGCAGATATCATCCGGACAACTGGTTTTAAAGAACATACCGTCTACGACGCTGTCAAACGTTATAAAGAAACCTGAGGCACTGTGGATCGTCCTCGTAGTGGTCGTCCGATTACTGTAACGACCCCCGTGAATGTGCAGAAGGTCCGTTGTCGTGTCCAACGAAACCCCGAGCGCTCGATCAGGAAATTGGCAAAAGAGCTTCGTATCAGTGTCGGTAGTTCTTTAAATATCGTCAGAGGAAATTGTCAAAAGTCCTCTCCACGGATGAGAAGATTTTCACCGTCGAACCTCTTCATTACCGCCAAAATCGTCGCCAGCTGCTCAAGAAGGGCCATCAGAAGACCGCGGAAGCGAAAACTATCGGTTGAAGCTATTTTCCTGCCTCCGTTATGGTTTGGGCCGGAATCTGTGCCACAGGGAAGACGCCGTTGATTTTCATCGACAGAAATGTCAAAATCAACGCTGCGATCTATTGGGCGCCGGCAAATTCAGCTCGATCCACGATTGCTGTTTGCGAAGAGCTGTTTCCCGGTTTTTGGGGCAAGGACGTTTGGCCGCCAAACTCACTGGACCTGAACCCAATGGACTATTCTGTGTGGTCCATCTTGCAGCAAAAAATCTCAGGAAGACGTTACGCCACCGTAGATGCTCTTAAAACGGCTCTCATCCGCGCTTGGGACACGATTACGGTAGAAGAGTGTGCGAGCATTGTCGGCAATCCTTGAAAGCGACTTCGCAAATGTATTGAAGTCAAAGGGGGAAATTTTGAACACTTGATGTAATTTTCTTTACGCACATTTTTTTTCATTGTTTTAATAAATATTTTTTTGTTCTGAATATATTGGTTTTATTAGTTTTTCGTAAAAAATATGGCCTGTTGAAATACAAAAAAAAAAGTACGGGAACTTATTGAACACCCTGTATATTTATTGTCATTAAAATCGCCTGCTAAACAAAACGTAAAAAGTTTTTGAGGGGTAGTTTTCACATAACAAGGGTTTACTAATATAAGAACATGTGCCATCGTTAACAAATAATTAGTTATATTATTATTGATTGTCCAAACTAAATATTTTAATCCATTACTTACAAAAATAAAAATATTAATAACTACATTTTTTATTTATTGATAATACTAAAGGGGTGGATGGCACATAATATAGGGGTTATTTCGATTAAGAGTGATAACTCTTAATAGAATGAATAATCAAAACTAGATGTTTGCAGCAACAAAGTCCAAAATCTTAAACTATGTGTCATATGGCGAAGCATCCTATAGGGGTAGATTTTTTGAATTATGATACTCTAGGGGGTAAGTATTTTTAAAACTCAAGACAATATTATAATATAGAATCAATTAGAACAGTTTTGTGCAAAAACAAGACAGAAAAAACAATGATACCTCTTAAAACAGTAAAAGTATCAAAAATATAGCAGGGGTGCTTTCCACCCCTAAATATGAACGATTGCCCAAAAAATTAATTTTTTTTCTTATAGTCTGGGATCCTTTTTTCACCTGCAAAGTTACAAAAAAATCGGCGTCGGACACCAACCTAACCCCCCTTGTAAGAGCAACTGCCAGCAAAAAAATGTCAATAGCCCCCAGCAGAACCGCGGTAAGTCACACCTATGGCCACGTTTCACAACCGTCCGATGGGTGGTCATAGGGCACGATGAAATCACAACGACAGGCCAGCGAAACCCCCGTGTGTCTAGGGTACACGAAGCGACCCAAGGATGACAGCTTTCTGCATCCATCTCGCAAATGCCTTGGCATATTTTTGGCTTTAAGGTTTCGAATCAGTGATGGTTTCGCACCTCCGAGAGCACCAGTCACAAGGACAATTACTCGTACCGAATATTCTGGGTACATTCGTTGCAGGTCTCTTTTAAGGTCTTGATACCTCTCCTCTTTTTCTATGTCTATAGATATACGTCGTTCCTGCGTGGGTCAGACAACCCGATAGTATGTGTTCTAGGTACTCAGCGTGTGCATGACAGGCTCTGCACCTATCACTGGGAACTTCTCGACATAAAATGCGGTCACATATACATATACATTTACATATACATTTAAATATACATTTACATATACATTTACATATACATTTACGTATACATTTACATATACATTTACATATACATTTACATATACATTTAC
>CAKNXH010063447.1:57150-96978 GCA_932178445.1 Andricus quercusramuli
TATACATTTACATATACATTTACATATACATTTACATATACATTTACATATACATTTACATATACATTTACATATACATTTGCATATACATTTACATATACATATACATATATACAGGGTGATACTGAACTCATCATATTCCACATACATACACATTCCTTGTACAAATCTACCGCTATTCTTTAGCGTAGAGAAGAGCGGGGCTAGTTGGGACACGGGGCTAGTTAGGACAAAGGGAGTTTTAATACTTATATTTAGCGTATCGCGCCATCTGTTTTACAGTGGTCGAAGCTCTCGATGCGTAATGTACGACCGTATTTTGATGTCAAAATATCGCGTTTTACAGAAAATATTTCCGAATATGTTTTTCTCAAGAGTGGTGAGTAACTTTTTGTTTTGTTGGTTTTTTCGTTATATCGTCCTAAAATATTTTTTAATTTTTGAAACGAATATGAACACGAATAGAGCATATCAACAGCCAAATGAATTCCTTAGAGAATTTTTTCTAGCCTTAAATTTTTGAATTTTCTGCAAATGTTGTTTACCAAGAATGCGGTCGGGGTAGGTCGGGAAATATTGTTTCGGGGCAAATTGGGACGATTGAACAATTTAACGTTTTTAGAGCAGTGCTAGACCTAGCTTATGGGTTTATGTTGTTGCTTAACCTTTTGCTTGAACATGGACTTTTTCCTATCTACACCGAAAATCTAATTACCAGGCCAGATTCCTCCATTAGACGACGTGAAAAACTGGATCTTGCTACAAGAAAGACAGACAAGTGAGTTTAATAATATGTGACCGTCCGCGAAGAAAGGCACCTAATGCGTCAAAGCTGAAATTTACAGGAGGGCGATCGTAGCAGAGCCCGCAAGCCAGCATATGAGGACAAGAGATGCGTCTACGAAAAGCATCCCCTCCACTTACCATCACACTTTTAGGCACGAGTCAGTGGAGCTCTCAGACACGTTGCGTACAGTTGCAGTGGTAAGTGGTGGGGCTGGTTTTCGTAGGCCTCTCGTTCTGTCTCCGCGTACGCTTATCATGCCTATGTTTGTATCTTAATAACAAGAAAAATAATTAACTCAAAAAATTTATGATTATTTGAAATGAAAGAGTAACTCAGAAACTATCGATTGGCGTAAGAAAGTGAAAATCGATTTTTTCTTTATACATACTTGCAAAACCCTCGTTTGCCCACCATTTACAGACATCGAAAATGGCCGACTTCGCACTGTGCGCGAAAGCAATGAGCAAAATCCCCAACACCGATGACCAAAACGCTGTCACCAGTTAGCAAAATGGTCTCCGCGGTTACCAAAATATTTTGGCCACCGGTTGCCATCTAGCGTCGTAAACGGTTACTATGCGAACATCATTTTGGCTTTTCGCTGACGAAGACAGCATTGCAAGTTTCGATGACCCACAAAAAATGACAGAGGAAGCAGACAATATTGTGTTATTTTCAGGAAAGATAAACATTTTGGGGGATATTTTTTGTCTTGCGGGTGGCTCCGCCCCTCGTCTCCGCTGGGGCTTCGCCCCAGACCCCTCCCCCGCAACTTTTCGTCAAGTCTAGATATCTCGGGTTTTGCATAGTATTCTTTAAAGAAAAATAGTGTTCGATACTCGAGTCCTCACGGGCGATTTGGTCACTGCTCGTGTGAAGGAGCTGCGTGGACCCGAGGCTTCGTTCGCGTCCGCCTCGCCTCAAGTCCCTCGCCTTAGTTCCTTTTCTTCGCGGACGGTCACATATTATAAACGAATAAAAAATTTGATAGTGCATTCATTTACAAATGTCTATCGCTTATTTTTTGTCTTACCTTCACCTTGTTACTGAAAACAATTACTAGTTACTCTAGTTTTCATGAGAATGTATTGGAATTTTCCTGTAATTCATGGAAAATTTATTAAAATAATGAAGATTTTTTGAGGACAATTTCATAAAACTTTTAAAAAAAATTTATGAATCCCGGATTTTTGTAGCTAAATATTTCTCATTCTATCAAGTTACAAAAACACTTTTTAAAAATTATGAAGAATTTTATGAAAGATTTATATAATCGATTTTATAAAAAAGGGGTTTTACAACAAAATAATTGCGAATTTTATCAAATCTTTGAGCATTAAGGAATCAAAGATAATTTGTATAAGCGAATCAAACAAATACAGTGACTTTAAATTTGCAACATTTATCTATAATTTTTGCAATATTTCTATATTTTTCATTATGTCATGCTCGAGTTTCAAAAACGAACGCCGTCAGTCTGCAGGAGTCACGAACGATACTTTTCAGAACAAAATCATAAATGGCGTGATTTCATTGTCTCCATGGAAAAATGCAAAATCACGTTTTGAGTCGGTGAAGGTACGCATGAGCAGTGGCGGCGTAAGGGGAGGGGGCGGTCCGTCCCGGTTGCCAAGCATCAAGGGGTGCCAATAGGGGGCAGTAAGGGGTGACCATGGTCGAATTTAGGGTAGTGGGGGCCCCAGGGTCCGTTACGATGTGCGGGCACTTGAGCGGTGACCACGTACTAGCTTCTAAGAAAAAAAACGGTCATCGAAGTAGGTGGTGCCGCCCTGGGTGCCAACCCATTTTACGCCGCCACTGCGCATGAGCTCTGCTGCATTTTTGTTCTAACTAGCGTGAATGAGACACACACAAAGCTCTTTTTTGAACTCTACGTCACGCCGTGCTTACTGAACCCTATTTTGTAACTCATCCAACGCACCGCCAGACGCCGGTCAAAAAGCGTACTTTTGCGTTTGTCTATGGAGGTATGAAAACACGCCATTTTTATGATTGTGTTCTGAAAACATATTTTGAAAAGTTCAAGAAGAAATAAAAAACAAGAATCAATAAACAAGAAGGGACAATATTTTATTTAATCTGAAAATGGTATAAAGTGACCCGATAAGCTTTTTTCGCACTTGAATTCAACTGGAAAATTAAAAAACAAATTCAAATGTCTTTAAAAGTGATTGTTCCAAAGTTTTTTTCTTTTCAACAACAACTATAGATTTTCTACATTGACATTGTTTTATTTGTCCCAACGGGGCAGTCGTAGTTGTCCCAACTAGCCCCGGTCTCCCCTACACAAGCATTTTGCGCGAAATCTATAACGTGATGCACTTCAAGTATCAATTTTAATATTTGCCACAGACAAATAATTTTGAAGCAACGTGAAGTTCTCAAAATATATCACCCTCACTTATTCAGTGATTCCCTCGATCCAAATTCTAAAGTTCACGCAAGATGTTCATGTACGCCCGGAAATAGCGACCTCCCATTGGTTCTTTACACTTCTCAATAGTTTGAAAATGATTGATTCTACAACATTTTGTCACAGTGGTCACAATAGTTAAAAGTTTGTCATAAGGACAACCGCAGGATTTCGCCGGGAGCGGGTGCTAATCTGAAAAATTGCACCCCCTCCCAGCGAAATCGCGGGAAAATATCAGCCGTAACCCTGCCAAAGTCTCGTGCATCCTGAGGACACGGAGCGACCCAAGGACGACCGCCTTCCGTATTCTCCCCGCAAGTGTCTCAGCATTTTGTTGACACACAGGGATCCTTTCAGGCTATTAACCAGTGAAACTTTGGCACCTCCAAGAGCGCCGATGATTAAGACGATTAGCTTAACAGAATATTCCGGGTATAACGGTCGCAACTCCCTTATGAGATCTTTATACCTCTCTTTCTTTTCTTTCCCCTTGGCTGTGACGTTTTGTCAGCTGGTGCCGAAAATTCGGTATATATATGTAACGATCAATACGTGACGGCCGGGCTTTTCGCGTATTGCCCGGGCAATGCGCGCGAAGTGCCTAATACCGTTGGTCAAAACCCGAAGTGAGAGGAGTTTTCGGACTTTGCCCAAGCTCCATTGGTCAATACGCGAAATGCCCAACACTCATTGGTCAAAGCTGCACCTGAGACATCATTCAGCATGAAAACGGCAATATGCGTATAATCAACGTAAATGGTGAGGTTTGGGGTAGGATGTTACCTGCAGGTCAGTTGTAAAATACACACCGAAAGGGAACGAATAAACTATTTCTTATAGTTCGAAATTTTCTGTCGGTATTTGTGAGAGTAACTTACAAATTTGGAATTACGTTTGTGTATGCATTTTCTTAAAAAGAATCTGGAAGATTTCAAGACAAATTTTTTATGATTCAAACAAAAATTGGTAGTGGGACGATGGTCGTGGGGGTTAAGGCGTAGGCTTTGAACCCACTCCGTCGGCTTGCGGGTTCGATTCCCGCCTCGCACTCTGGAAGAGTCTCGGTGGCCCATGCGGTGAACACTTGCCTAGCAAGGGAGTTGTTCATCTCCGGAGAGTCGTGGGACCGGTACCTCTAGAGAAAAAGGTTCTCTAAGTACTTAAGGCTGTTGCTCTTGGTGGTTCGGAACCCACCTTAAACTGTAGGTCCCCCTCCCACCACCAAGTATGTGTGTGGGAGGTGTGTGAAGGAATAGGGAAGAGATACAAGAACAATGTAAACCCTTAGGGGACACATTAGAAGCTTCCATTCCAACAAAAATTGTATGAAAAATTCAAATCATTTTAAAAGATTCCTGAAATATTTTTGCAGAATTTTTTGGAGGTTTCAATCAATTTTCAAGTCAATTCAAAAGATATTTAGGATTCTTGAGTATAAAATAAAAGAATATTCCAGGGTTTTTTTCAAACGTATCTGCAATCCTCAATTCTTTTCAGTTTTATTAAGAAACTTGGGAAATTATATTTATCTAAACTTAAAAACAGACTGATAGTACTTACTTCCTGGTATTCAACCTCGTTTTCATGGAATGTAAAATGCCTAAAATATCATTTTAGCTCGTATTTAAGTGTTCGGAAGTTTGTCAAAAATAGAACTTTTTATTTTGTATTAATTTTTTTTTTAATTGAAAAATTATAAGCACGTGTAGCGCGCGATCGATGATGCTGGTATTTTCAAAATATGAAAGCAACTAAGTAAAAATTAAATTCTGAAACGGTAACGATTGCTATTTTTTAAATTATTTTTATCACACACGTTTGATTAAATATTTATATCTTGCTTTCAAGTATTTGGTTGGAATGCATGTATTTTGTAGAAAATTATTCTCTTTTGATGGCAAATTAAAATAGTTGGTTGAAAGATAAACTTTTTTATTGAAAATCATTATTTTTTTAATTGAAGATTTAATATTTTAGTTAAAAATGCTAATATTCTGAATATACAAAAGTAACCAAGAAAAAGTTACTTTCAAAAACAGTAACAATTTATAATTTTTCTTTAACATTCAAGAAACACAAAAAATACATTTGGTTGGAAATTCCGGTATTTTGTTGAAACTAACCCTTTTTTTAGAAAATTAATCTTTTTTATTTTTTATTATTTTTATTTTATTATTATAATTATTATTATTTTTTATTTTTATTCTACTACTTGGTTGAAAATAGTGAAGCAAGACATGGAAATATTGGTTAAAAGTTGCATTCTTTTGTTGAAAATTAATTTCGTTTTGTTGAAAATTTATCTTTTTTGTTGCAATTTGTTTCTAACAAAAAATTTGATTAAATATCTATCTCTTTTTTAATTCAAATATTTTGCTGCAAATACATGTATTTTGTAGAAAATTATTCTCTTTTGGTGGCAAATTGAAATAGTTGGTTAAAAGGTGAACTCTCTTATTGAACATTATTATTTTTTGGTTGAAGATTTACTATTTTAGTTCAAAATGATAATATTTTACAAATAAAAAAGTGACTAGGAAAAAGTTACATTTTAAAACAGTTACAATTCATGTTTTTTTTTAAATTTAAGAAACATAAAAAATACATTTGGTTGAAAATTCCTGTATTTTGCTAAAATCAACTTTCTTTTTGTAGAAAATCAATCTTTTTAATTCTTTATTATTTTATTATTATGACATATTATTCATTACTTTCATTCTTTATTATTTTTATTCTACTAATTGGTTAAAACTTGAATTCTTTTGTTAAAAATTCATTTATTTTTGTTGAAAATTTAACTTTTTTTTCTTTTTTTGTAACAAAAAATTTGATTAAATATTTATCTCTTTTTTTTAAATTGAAGTATTTCGTTCAAAAATCATGTATTTTGCAATAAAAAGTGCACCAGTAATGCTTGTAAATGTAAACGTAAAAATCTACTTTGTATTCCAAAATACCATTCATCTAGTTCATGCTGTAACAAATAATTATACTAAAAATGTTTTGTTAAATTCAAATATTATGCATATCGCCTTCTTATTATCATTAGCCTTATTCTGCGTTTTGCAAGAAACAAAATAATAATGTTTATGATGTTATAGTTAATTTTCGATCATTTGGTATATTTTTCAATATTTTTTATTACAACAAATATACCAAATGATCGAAAATTAACTATAAAATATTGAATATTTATTCGCAGTGGTCGACAACCCTTCAACGTCTGAAAAATCCAGTAATTAAATAATATTGGCGCTTACAGAATAAATTATAAACAGCGCCCATTTAGGCACATTTAAAATGTAGAAAACTTTGTTAGCTTTAAAAGAAAATTTTCAAAACACTCCGTCTTGTAATACTGCGAAAACTTTAAGAAATAAAATGATTACATTTGAATAAATATAAATAACTAAAATAATAAAATCAAATAAGCAATCATTATTTATTTCAAAAACTGTTCGTATGTGTAACATTTAGCCGTTCTTTATTTAAACTAAATAATGTGATATTTTTAAACTGCACGATAAGGCGGTGTTCTTAGCACCTCGATCTACGCTTTTAAAGAAACAGCTGAATACAATACTACCAGTTTCTATCTTTTTTCAAAATTTGTCTTTGGTGCACTAAATAAACAATGTAGAAAACAAATTTTTGGAAAATCAAATGGATGATCAAAGGAAAGTTGTCTTTGTCAGAAGTGCGCTTCACGGAAGTTAGGAAGGAGAAAAAATAAATTCTCATAAATTCTCATAAATTCTTGCCGAGAACGAACGTCGGGTAAGTTACCCGGTAACTTACCAGTATTACCGTACGTTACCAGGGTAATTTACCCGACTCAAAACTCTAGTCGGCAAACAATGCCGATCATCCTAGAGTTCGGGGTGCTGAAAATAATTTAGATGGAAACACAACGACGAACCGGCGAAACGCCCACATTGAGTGGACGGATCAACTTAAGAACAACGTGCTAGACTGCTACGATGCCATCATTATCCCTGGTCGCGGAGGCTTTATGGCGCGTATGCACACTCAAAGCTTCACCACGTTTCGCATCAGTCTTTGCGAAATCAAGCCGACTACCTCCGGAAAAATGGATATGTACGCGGAGCGCTTCCCCAACCGCTGCTTGATCAAGCTGCAGACGACGATGAAGCGACATTAAGACCAACCGCAGAAAGCAGGCACCTTCTGAGAGCCAAGATTCAGCCAAGATCTGGCTGAAATGGGTGCCTCCCTTCTTGGAGATATCTCGCAAGAGTCCGACCTCTGGACCATCAATTGCTCAGTTTATGGTGCTGCGAGAATTTTGGCTGATTCAAATCGAAGGCTAAAACCGACGCTGGATCAAAAGACCAAAAGATGCTTGCATCAACTGAACAAGAAAATTGGAGGGGCAAGACAGAATGCGTCCCGTGTTCAATGTGTGATTGTCTACATATCATCTGGTAGACCGCTTACGGGAAGGGTTCGAAAGTTCGTCCAAGAACTAAGGATCTTGAATCACACACTAAACAAGTAAAAGCTGCTGACAATCAAGCAGGATATTGTTGACAAAATGCGGCTGTTATCTGACGCAAGGAAGAGTATACAGAAGAGGGAGAGATGGATCAGGGAGAATCAACAGTTTCTCGCTGACCCAGCGAGCCTCTTCAGCGAGCTACCTGTTTCTGTAAAAAATCCACCCAAGCCCAAGGAGATAAAGACTCTTTGGAGAGAGGTATACAAAGTCCCGAAAACACTGGAGTTGAAAGAAGATACTGACAATATCATCAGCTTCAAGGAGTTTTGCGACAACCTCATAAAATCTGAGGAGGAATGTCCATCATTCACTGCCGAAGAGGTGAAAAAAGCACTTAGAGGCACGAAGAACTTTTGAGCTGCTGGACCAGATTGTATCAATAACTTTTAGCGGAAAAAGTTTACTTCTATACACCAACATTTGGCCCGCATATTTACCTCATATTTAAAGTCGGAGACGCCCATTCCGCAGTGGCTGGAGTTAGGACGCACTATACTCCTGCCGTATAAGATATTTACAGCTGTCCTAAACAACAGAATTGTTCGACGAATTGAGCCTGTATGGCGAGATATGTACGAACAACGTGGCTCGAAAAAGGTGTAGTAGGCTGTCGAGAGAACCTGCTAATTGACAGCTGTGTCTGTAAAGACGCTGCAGCCCATCAGCGCGTCTTGTCTATGGCCTGGATTGACTAACGGAAAGCTTTCGATTCAGCCTCTCATAGACTTATCAACTGTCTGTTGGAAAGCTTAAAGGTACATCCACACATAGTGAGATGCATAGAGAGATTGATGCCTCTTTGGAAAACTAGATTTACCATCTCATCTAGAAATTATCGTCTGATAACGAACAAAGTCATCTTCCAGAGGGGCATCTTACAAAGTGATATCATGAGCCCATTGCTTTTTTGCATTACACTTCTGCCTCTATCTCTCGCATCACGAAATTCTCCTGGATACCTCTGTGGCGACACTAATCAGCGCGAGCATAAGGTCACTCACGCATCCTCTTCGACAGATTTGGTCTTCCAATCTGTCGGTGTTGAACACGGTATCTGCGACTAACATGCTTGCCGTCCCGGTTCTACTCTACTCGTTTGGGGTGGTTCAATGACGAAGAACGAGCTTAAGGCCCTTGATGTCACCACACGTAAGATCATGCATATGCATGAAAGCTTGCATATCAATTCGTCAGTTCCGCGATTATACATTTCACGCCGTCAAGGCAGACGCGGACTTCTGAATCTCCAGTGTCTTCATAACCGAATTGTTCTAAGTACAGCTTACATCGTTGCTAATGGCAGAGATCCGCTCCTAAAGATGGTCAGGAATCACGCGATGATTGTCGAAGAAGCGTTTCTTTACAAAGCCGCGGAGCAAGCAGCCGAGACTCTTGGCCTGAATTCTAACATCAGAAGTGAGGAAAGTGCATTACTCCATCTAGATGCTTCACGTCTAAAAACCGAAGTAAGGAAAGCAGAGTTTGGAATATTTCTCCAACAACTACTCGACAAGCATATGCACGGAAACTTTCACAGAAATTTAGAAAACTAATCCTTGTTGAAGAAGCAAACTTTTGCTTTCCTCAAATCATCAGGGTTAGATTCAGGTACAGCAGGTTTTATTTTTGCATGGCAGGACGGTGTCATTGCCACCTTAGCATACCGTGACTTATCGTACCTAGAACACATACTTTCTGGGTGTCCGACCCACGCAGGAACGACGTACATCTATAGACATAATGCGGCCCTAATAGTACTTTATTACCACCTTTGTCGCTCTTACGGTGTTGGTCGCGACCCTGCCCTGCCGAACGCTCCAAGGGATATTAGAGTCAGTTGTTCGGAACGAGAAGTGCCAACTTTTCTGAAACTACGATTTTCGGTCAGCAGTGTCCGTTGCTCACTCGAGACCTTACATTGTTCTCCAAGACTTCAAGAAACAAACTATATTCGTTAGCGATATATCAATGCAAAGGAGAAAGAAAAGGAGGAGAGGTATCAAGACCTTAAGAGAGAGCTGCAGCGACTGTACCCAAAGTATTCGGTGCGAGTAATTGTCTTTGTGATGGGTGCTCTCGGAGGTGTGAATCTATCACTGGTTCGTAACCTTAACACTAGAAGGACGGGAGGTGTCCTCAAGACACCTTGCGTATTAAAAACACTGTGGTTCGCATTTGAGTAAAAATTTCGATCTCTCCGACCTTGACTTTTCCTAAAGTTGACTAAAATAAACATTTCTCAAGTTTCACATCGATATCGATTTTTGAACACGCGATATTGAACCAGCTACCTAGAAGGACGGGCGGTGTCCTCAGGACACCTTGTGTCTTAAAAACGCTGTGGTTCGGATTTGAGTAAAAATTTCGGTCAATCCGATCTCGACTTTTCCTAAAGTTGGCTAAAATACACATTCCCGAAGTTTCACATGGATATCGATTTTTGACCCAGCGATATTGAACCAGCTACCTAGAAGCACTGGCGGTGTCCTCAGGATACCGGCTGTTTTCGAAAGCAAAGAAAGCGAGCCGTCCTTTGGATGTCCACCATGGTGCTTTGAAAAAACTGTATTTTTTTTGTTCACTTTACTTCAAAGTTGTACTATTTTGACGTTTCTAAGTTTTTTTTTTCTTAAAATCTGACATTTACAGAAATTGATTACTTTGCATGTTTATTGTTCTTGACTCTTTATTTAATTTTATAGACGACTGTACTTCCTAATTTTTATACATACCGTGAAAAGAATATATGCATGTCACATTTCTCTTCTGAGTTTCTTCTGCGATCTTAAATACAAATAAATAACGCAAAAATTCACTTTTTGTTGATTTTCTTCGTACATGCATCCTTTTTGACTATGACTGTACCCACGCTATCATTAGTCATGTGACCAGAAATCCACACGGTCAACGATAAGGTATCAATACCATTAGCGGAATTCCGAAATCCACATATTCCGTCACGATTTGGTCACTAAACGCCCCGGTGTCCTGAGGACACCGACCGGCCTTCTGGGAGGGGTCCAGACCCCAGTCCTTCTAGTGTTAAAGCCATACTCGCGTGTCAAAAATATGCCAAGGCACTTGCAATATGGATGCAGAAAGCTGTCATCCTTGGGTCGCCTCGTGTCTTCAAGACGCACGAGGGTTTTGCCGCCCTGTCGTTGTGATTTCGTCGTGCCCTGTGACCACCCATCTCACGGTTGTGAGACGTGGCCATAGGTGTGATTTACCGCAGTTCTTCTGTGGGCTATTGACATTTTTTAGATAGCGGTTGCTCTTAGTAGGACCCTGCGGTGGTTGTTCAACTCTTTTTTTTTTAATTATATAACGGCAATACCACGCTGAAAGCACCAGTTCTCGTTAGATCACTGAAGTCAAGCAGTTTTGGGTGCGGTTAGTACTTGGATGGGTGACCGTTCAAGGAGAATACTGACTGTGTGCTGTTGGGATGTCGTGTGTGTGGTGAGCCCACACTTGTAGTTATTTACTACAAGAAACTATCCACCTAGAAACACTACCCGAATCGGGTAGTGTCACGCCTACCCCGAAAGGGAAATGGCTTAATGGTATACATACATACATACATATATATGTTTAAAAAATCACTTTCAAATTTCGCGCCATACGAAATTAGCAATTACAGCCGTAAACGTTCAATCATCTGTAATTATGTCGCAAAGTCACAAAGCAATAAGAAGTCAAAATAACATAATCCAAAAATACATAATTCAGGGTATCTAGATTCGCAAATTACATTTATTTCATCAAAAACTTGTACATCGGTTAATATTAACTGACTTTGGGATTAGATTTGAGCTATCTTCAGTTTGGAGCAATAGAAAATTTTTCGATTTGTGGAAAAAGCTCTGGAATGAAAATCCCTATATTACATTTTACTGCTACAGGTACACCACGGCCACGACGATCCTCACAAGAAGACCAGGCTAGGATGTTTCTGGCCTTACAGAGGATTCACGGTCAAAATGAGAATCGTGGAATCTCAAAATATATTTACTTCATCGAAATTTCGACCCTTGGTTTTGTCAATAACAACTGACTTTGGGATTACATTTGGGCTATATTTATTTTGGACCAATAGCAAATTTTTAGGGTTCCTTGAAAAAATTCGCTGAGAAAAATCCCTATATTATATCTTACAGATACAAGGGATGACATGCAGCTACGTACAGTTCGAACTGGAAACGAGCAGGTGTATACAGAACGATATAATGATCCATTCCAGAATGGAATGGCGACTTCCCGTGCACATCTACGTCCTCGAGGTGGAGGAACTGGACGTTAAAGTTAGTATATCAAAATTCTTCCGAACTAGCAGAAAATTGTCGGGATTCAGACAAAAATTCTCCAAGATTTTCAGTCTTACTTTCTTTTCTTTTATTTCATTTGGATATGGAGAAAAATTATAAAAAATATGCAACTTCGTAATGACATGTAATTTATAACAAATCCCATTAATGGTGCTTGTACTATAGGTCAATTTAATTAGTCATAGCTCTCTATGTGTATATGTTACATGCAAAGTATATAATCGAGGCATGCTCTATAATGCTCGGCACAAGATAGGTCAAGTGTATAATCTTGATTTTGAATATAACAATGCAGATAAAGAACTACATGATAAATTAAAGAGCACTTATAGAATTCAATCCACGTTGACTCGCTATTTGTGACAACATAGCATACTGCAATTACATTTTGACCTGTTTTGCAGCAATATTAAAAAAAAAGCTTGTATAGAAAGATTCGTGACTGGTGATTTCTTTTAAATTATCATGACAATTTTTTACTGAATAAAAAAGTTGATCTTTTCAAATTTCCGGAATTGAGATTTCTTCAAGATTTTCAGATTTATAAACAAGGTCTTGAATTAGGGCAAGAGTAAGGTGATTCAAATGTATACTTGCGAAAATACGCCTGTAGAATTTTTACTATATATTCTCCCTCCCGCGAATTTGTTTGTTGTAGGGAGAAAGGAATCCAATTTTCTTTTCAAATCTCTGAACGTCAACCCGTGACCCTGTGCTTCTAAAATTAACCTTTTTTCATTGTACCCGAGAATGCTCCAAAAAATGCAAAATATCAATTTTGATGAGAAAAATGTCGAATAATTTTAAGAATAATATTTCTAATTGAACATATTTGGCAATGAAAAGGAGGATATAGTAATAGAAGACTCACCTGAAAAAATCAGTTCGAAATGCTAACGCAATGAATGATTATATTTTGAAGGGGATTTTTTTTCTCTTGGAAGCTCCAATCCATATTCGAGGAAGAATGTCCCTGAAGATCGTCAACATCCGCGATAATTATGTGAAAATTCTTAAATATTACATCTAGGAAACAGCCAAAGAAAGCTAACAGAAACTATGTAAACAGCGCAGCCTGGTTTCACCATCGATCTCTAAAATAAATTTAAATGGACTTCTGGCGCGATATTCAAAATAGAAAAATTATTCCAACATATATAAGAGTGATAATTTCTATAAAATTGCAATAAATTATTCAAAAACATAACAAATGTATCTTATTAAAAAATATGTTCTTACAAAAACACCCAAAGAAGGAATAATACATTGAATGTAGAATAATGACGCAGCATCGTATCCTTAGAAAACGATAAAAATTTTAGCAATAATGAAAATAGTTGAAATTCTGATTTTTTCACGACCAATTAGGCATGTCATCCTTACGAAACTCACTATGTCTCGAAAAAAATCAGAACTAGGTACGCATCTGATTTTCTAGGGCGCCAACTGTCTAAGAGTTGATATTCTAACACCCCGTCCCACTCTCCCATGCAATAAAGCTCATGCGTATTAAGTCGGAATGTATGGGTGAGCATTTAGACATCTTATTCATAGGGGAAAATGAGTACATTTCGAAAAAATTGTAAATTGACGCTAATCTGATTTCTTGAGGGAATGTACAGGCTAAGGCTTGAGGCTATAACGACCCCGTGGATACACCCACGCAGTAAGATTAGTTTTGGAAAGGGTGGAAACCCATCTAATTACCCATCTAATCCTTTGTAAAACTGGATCATTTTTGTAAATAGTCGAACAGGATGCCTCTCTGACTTTTTGGGGTGTCCTGAGGCAAAGGATTGTCATCCTAAGAAGCCCCTGAACCCACCCACGCAATAAAAATAAATTCTCCAGAGATGGAAAGATTTTATGAATATTTACCCTTCATACTCCTTGGAAGAATGACAATTTTTCGGAAAAATCAAAGTTATTGCTCCTCTGATTTTTTGAGGTGGTTCTTAAACTAAAGATAGTGACATTTTCGATCAAATCATCGGCTATTCCGGTGTTATGATATGAGCCCGCGTAGAGTGCAGAGCTTTGAGGACTACACTGAAAATAATTTCTTTCAAATTTCGTATGAGATGCTATTAAAATTTTTGTTAGCGAAATTTTGCATGTCATATCGACATAAAAGACTGGATAAAGCATTGTGATTATAGTGTAACAGTGTTGAATGCTAGAATATTAAACGCGTAAACGAAGTTTGCAAGCCGGAATGGGAAGTTCGTTCCAGAGTCATACTAAAAAAGCCCCCCACTATGCCGGCCAAAAACACTCACAACCCTTACTCTCTCGGTATGCCAAAGTTGTTTCCGCAATGGGTACCTGCACATGCGTGACACTATAGGTCGAATTGCATTTTTCTGGTTTAAAATCTAATATAACGAGAATGAATAGAGATAACTCAACAATTTTTTTAAAAATAAATTTCATGTTACGTGGATTGAAGGAAAATATGTAAGAATGCCTACATTGCTCATTGTAGGGGTTGAAGTGGCTAAAAATCTGAATATTCACTTAAAAACATTGTAAAGGGTTTTCGTGGGTGTTAAACACGATTCTAATAATAATTATCATAATAAACATAATTATCTAACCAAAAAAATTGCATTTTTAGACAGAGGACTGAACCTTCAGATAGCAGTAATGAATATTGATGGAAGAATCATTGTTAAAATAAGAAAGAGTGTTGTTTCAAAACAAAATTATCATTACAAAACTTTATTGAACATTACTTGATTAGCAATAGAAAATCACTAGTTATAAACAATTATTTTCCAAATAATACTTTTATAATAATAAGGTCTTGAATACGCCTTCTTCGAATATACCCTTGAGTGGGGGAAACGAGGAACCATCCACACAGTAGAGAATAATGCAGAAATGGTTGTAGAAATGATATTCAACCCCCACGAAAACCATTTGCAATTCTCTTCTGCGATATTTCGCGTTTTCAGATTCTCGCTGTCCATTTCCACCCCTAGAAAGGATAATGATAGCGAGAGATTATGAAGAAGGATTTTGAAGAAATTGTTATTTGAATCGTTTTTACCACCCACGAAAACCCTTCACAATGGTTTTCAGCGAATTTTCTGATTTTTAGCCACTAACCCCTTATTTCAACCCCTAATTTAGAAGTTGATGGTATCTTGATAATGTTTTCCTTAATCTGCATTACATTTCCTACAATTTAAGCAAAAACTTGTATCGATATCATGACTTGCCTTTGAGATTCAGTCAAAAGAAAAGCAAAATGTTATCCAGTTTTCAAACATGCTCAACTTCACCCCTTACTTCAGCCCCTACAATAAGCAACGTAGGCATTTTTACATATTTTCCTTTAATCTACGTAACATGCACGTTATTGTAAAAAAAAATTGTTGAGTTATCTCTATTCTTTCTCGTTATATTAGATTTTAAACCAGAAAAATGCAATTTGACCTATAGTGCGAGGTAACAATAGACGGACCTGCTGTACCACCACAGAAAAAACTTAGGGTAAATAGTGTTGCAGGTAATTTCGTATCTTTACCTGTTCGTATTGGTAAAAAATTGGAAGCCACTAACTTTAAATCGCTGAAGTGAAGTTAGCAGATGGTTGGTGAAACAGGCAAATCGGATGAGTGCGGCTTCATAAAGGCTGTTTTGCCGAATCGTTAGAACTGTCAAGAGTTCCCCACAAGCGTGGGTAAAACCAGAAAAATACCGAGATGTGCGGGTAAAGTTTACCCACATGGGGTAATTTTTGTTGCAGGTAATGTTTACCCCTAAATCCAGGTAAAGTTTACACTTAGTTTTTTCTGTGACATCTTACCAAACCAACTTGGTCATAACGAGACAGTACATGTTCCGAGCGTTTTTGGTAAGTAAAGGAAAATGAATCTATTACATTTTCAATAAGTTCAGATTCCATGCGAAATTCGAAAAATATTTCTTCGAGTGTAAACATTTTGCTAAATGGTCCTGGTCAACTACAAATATGTTTGTTTCTGCCGACAAGGTTCACACACACTAACAACAATTTCCACATCCTCATGAGTAACTTTCATGTATTTATGTCAAGTCATTTACATCATATGAATCTAACAGCCAGTAATCCTGCAATATCTTTTTCCCTGAGGGTTTGACACTATTCACTTTTTTCACCTAATTTAACTTGCACTTGCGTTATTGGAGGTGGGGTTTATTGAGCCATAAAAAAACGTGTACGTCTCGACACAGTAGGTGGAGAACGTCTGGGAAATAACTGTTTGCTCTCTCAAACTGAACCAGTGAAATTGTCCCTGGTTGAATCAGTATTTTGAATTATCACTGAAGGAACAGTGATTTTCCCAGTTTGACTAGATGAACTAGTTAGTGACTCAACTAAAATAGCGTTACTGAATATACCAGTGACGCTAAATGATAGATTGAACCAGTGATATAGCGCTTCACGCGGGTAAGACGTAAACCTGCCGTCGCTAGTACGCACCCGTCACCAGTCAAGTTTTGGCATTTCTCGTATGAAAACGACCCTAATTGTGTACTAGTATTTTTTTCATAAATATTTGGCGCTTCGCTACAATGAACATGGGATATAATATCTTTTGTTTGATAGTGGGAGGCCACTGCCCACTTGGCTTTGACTTTGAGCGACGCGACACGTTGACATGACGACGGGTCTTCCCATAATTGCGCGCAACATATTCTATCCCATTATATTGCAGCCCGGCCTTCATTTATTGTTATGAGAGTAAAGTCCGGTTTTCAAAAGATAACTTTACAACTGATACCACAATAGTGATAAATGATAAGTGGCAAACCTAAACAGGTGACAGGCTGAGGGGATTTCACAGGAAATCAGTGAGATTTCACTGGTTCATTTCAAGAGAGTAGCCGTCTGCAAATTTGTATGACAACGTGAAATGTAATCACGTACCAATTTGAGGCTAACTTAGGTGAAAAAATAGAAGAAATTTTTGTAAATGTTATTCTGAATCGTTAATATCAGGTAAAGCGAGATGAAATTCAATGATTGTTCACAATTAGCTATAGAATGCGAATCTAAACCTAATTTTTTAAACAAATTGTTATTGTTTATAACTTTCTTCATTATCGGTGCTAGATAGTTGCCATATTATTAAGAATAATACTCAATTGTTTCAACGATCATGTTTGTTAACTTGAATTAATCATTACCTCACTCCAATTGAAAAGTTGAAAATAATATAAAAAATTTGGAACAAATGCGACTTTCGAACTCTATTCTATATTAAAACTGCTGAAAATAATGATAAATTGCTTGAATAATTCATATAAATATCTTATTAGTAAGACGCAGCTTAAAAAAACATTTGAAAGGATTCACTTTTGATTTTCTTTCAATTTTTTTTCCAGATAGTTTACAATGTGCTCTATCAACCCTGTTAATATAAAAACGGAAACTTGCATCGAATCCTCAAGAATTTCTTATTGTTTTTTGGAATCTTCACTTAGAATAGGGTTGGAATGTCGCTGTTTTACCGAATTTCTCAACGTCTCCTCAACCTTTTAAATAGTGCAATGTAATAAATAATTATAATTCACAAAAGTAATACTCTAAACAATTTAGTATCATTTTTAGTAATATTGTCTCTAAATAATTGTAGAATGTTGTGCTTTCTTAAAATATTCAAAATTGTTTATAACTATCTTATTTTATAGTAAAGCTAGATAGTTGCGGTTTCTTCTGAAATTGTTAACCTTCTTGTCCACTTTGTACTTAGAATAAGATAACACAGTCACACAAAAAAAAAATCTTCTTTTGGGTCTGGAGGTCCGACCATGTTTACTACATGTTCTTCGGATCGCTGAATCCGAATCCGTGGTAAAAAAAAAACCAGCACGTTAGGGTTCTGACAGAACCTCAAAAAACCTCATAAACGTCTTGGCAGGCGCACGGAAGAGTCTTACAATGCAGAGAGTCGGATCCTCAGGATTCGGATTTAGCGGCCCGGAAAACATATAATAAACATGGTCTGACCCCGGGACACGAACAAAATTCTGAGATTGTTTGAGGTTATTTCAGAACCCTGACGGTCTAGGCGGTTTTGGACCTTGGATTCGGATTCAGCGACCCCCAAAAAAATATAGTCAACATGGTCTTACCTCCAGCCCGAAAAAAGATTTTGTATAAGGTTTTTTGAAGTTATGTCAGAACCCTGACGTTCTGGGGTTTTGGAACTTCGTATTGGGATTCAGCGACCCCGAAAACATATAGTGAACATTGTCTGACGTCCAGACCCGAAAAAGGTTTTTTTGTGTGGTTGTGTAATGAAAGCAAATGTGAAAAGTGAACAAAGATAACAAGTTTCAGAAAAAACCGCAGCTGTCTAGTATTAATAAATTCAGTGATATTTGAATTTCCAATTTAATCTGAATGAGTTTCAAATTGGTATGCAATTAAACATGAAGCTGTCATACAAACTTTTCGACAGCCAAGCAGAACTTTGCCAGACGTTCTCCACCCACTTTGCCGAGACGTGCAGGTATATTTTTGGTCAAACCTATTCTTGCACTAATTCAAGACCTTTTTTTAAATCTAAAAATCTTAAGAACTGAGAATTCTGAAGAAAATCATATTGGTTGTTAAATAAAAAATGATTAAATTTTTTGATGAAAAATCGTCTATCACGAATCTCTTTAAAGTTGAATAAGCTTTTATTGAAAAAGAAATATCGAAATCTGACGAGAATTATAAATTAAAAATTGGCACTACTATACACCTGCACCTGTAGACTACTTCTGTGACTTTCACAAAAGCATCATCTGACATGTGCACTATTGGGTATCTAGAAGTTATTTGGGTCAGGTTTATGAAAACAAACCGTGAATATCAATTCATTTTGATCACAAATATTTAAATCAATTTTTTACTATAAGATTTTTCGCTAATATTGAATTGAAATTCAAATTTTTGTCCAATAGTTCCAAATTGATGACCCTGTCGTAGATACCCAACAGGAGTATTGAAGATTTTTCAAAGGGACAAGGTTTTTTTTGTGTTCCTGAAAAAACAAAGTGCCAACCCGATAAGTATTTATGCGTAAAAAATAAAGTTCAGTGTCAATCAAAATGTAATGCCAGTATGCCATATTGTCATAAATAGCGAGTAAATGTGTGTTGAATTTTGTTGAGTGCTCTTTAATTTATTAGGCCCTTCTTCAACTGCATCATCATATACAAAATCAAAATGATATAATTCACCTGTACCGTACCAGGCATTACATAGAAATTATAATAAGAATTATAAATAATGCTTGAATCATATACTTTGCCTGTAACACATATAATTTTCCGACATCATCCTCCTAACCCTCAGGTCACTTCTCGGGACCCGTGCCTGGCCTCGCAGAGGTCCCACCTAAATGGTAAATACCTGTTTTGACATTCAGAAGGTTTTTTGTGGAAAATGCTGTGCTTGTCTGTATATTTTTGCATTCGTCAGCCTTTTCAAAATTAAGCATCCATCGCGGTGTATCTTCAAATTCAGAACACCCTACTTGAGCAATGCTAGAAGCCGTGAAAAATCTTTGCGTTCCTGGAGTCATGCGTTACATTGACTGGCTTTGTGTTTACATTTGGACAAATAGCAAACTTCAGGCGTTCGTTAAAAAAATCTTCAATAAAAATCCGTATATTATATTTTACAGATGCAGTTCATCAACTCGCTGCCCTGAGTTCATCACAAGTTCCAGGTAGTAGTAGTATTTGTATAGTAAATATAGCTTAATTTAAACAAGTATCGCTAGGAGCTACTGCCATCTATGAAATTGACACCGGTTCCGAGTACAATTGTTCTAAATCACATCTATGGCCACGTTTCACAACCGTGAACTGAATGGCTATAGGGAACAAAGAAATCACAGCGACAGGCCGTCGAAACTCTCGTGTGTCTTGAGGACACAAAGCGACCCAAGAATGAGAGTTTTCTGCATCCATCTCGCAAGTGCCTTTGAATGTTTTTGGGAAGCGGGTATGGCTTTGAGATTACCAGCCAGTGATAGCTTTTCAACTCCGAAAGCACTGATCACGTGGACAATTACTTTAACGGAATATCTTGGGTACAATCGTTGCAACTACCTTCTTGAGGTATTGGTACATCTCCTCCTTTTCCTTCTCTTGGCACTGATTTTTTAGTCGGCCGGAACCGGACACAAGTCGGTCAGAGCATGACATGCTCTGCAGTAAAGGTCTTATACAACGTGTGCAAACAAGTTTTTGGCCTGTAATGCTTCCGGCATTGCTCCCAATTTCGAGATCTTTTTGTATTGCGCACGCTTCGCGTCAACAGCTAGTTGGCTGCCGTCGCGTCAGGGCGCGTATCTGAAATTACTCAATGTACAAGAAAATTGTGTCCAACAGATAATACCAAATGAAATGTAAAAAAGATAAACGGTCGGTTCGTATGGTTTTGTTAGTACGGGTTGGTTTGTTCGGGTTCGTTATGTTGCTCAAGTTCGTTTAGGTTGGGTTTAGTATCTTAGTCACTTTCATTCGGCTTGGATTGGGTATCTTAGTGACTTTGATTTGGGTGTTTTGGTTGTGTTGCTTATGTTCGTTTCAATCAAATGTGTTGTTTACGTTCGTTTCGCTTTTTTCATTTGGCGCATTTGATCTCGTTGTATTTATTGCGTTCTTTGGGTTGGTCACGTTGGTTACGTTGGTTTGGGTTAGTGTTGTTGGCTACGTTCGTTTGGGTTGATCTGGTTGTGCTGGCTAGGTTTCCTTGGATTGGTTTGGATGTGTTAACCAACAATGTCAATCAAACAAAAACAAACGTAACCAAGAATTCTAATCGAAACGAATGCAATCAATAAGGCTAACCCAAATGCATGCAACCAACGCAAAAAAATCAAATTGAATGCAATCAATAACGCAAACTGAATCGAACGTGACCGTCACATCTAACCGAATCGAACTTAAGCTACACCACGAATTCAACCCAAATGAACGTCGCCATGAGAACGCGTGCCCCTCGGGCTTTTGAAATTAGCATTGGGGTTTGAATGGCAATAGCTTGGTTTTCGAAAAAATGGGAAAAGAAGTACTTTTCATAGACTTTTTGTAAATTAAATATAAAAATTTCTTAATCAGTGATCCATGAATAATTTCAACCTGATAACTTTCAATTTTCTGACGCATTTTCTCTTTGCATTGTGCCCGAAAATGCCCCGAAAAATGCAAAAAATCAGTTTTATGCAAAAAAAAATGTTTATTGATTTCAAGAATAATATTTATAATTTGACATATTTGGCAACGAATTTCATAAATAATTCTAACTGCCTCTCTCAATCAATATCACTCTGAATCAAAGAATTATTTAAGTAAATGAAAATTATTCAATCAATTGCAACATATTCTAAACGAAAAATATTACTCTTGTCATAATTTATTCCACAAAATAATAACTTTTCAAGATTCAAAGGCGAGAAAAAAATAGTCTAAACAAATTGTAATTGTTTAACAAATTATATTTAGTTGAAAAATTAATGGAAATTTGTGACTTATCGAATATAAATAATTAATTCCAAGAAAATTCTAAAAAAAATACCATCGTTACCATAAATTTTACATAAAACTGATATTTTGCATTTTTTGGGACATTTGTAACTTAATATTGGATATAATTGGTATAATAAGTTTTCATTTATATTTAAAATACCCTTATTCCAATAAAAAATTCTTTTCAATGTTTCGGATATTATGAAATGAGTACCTGAATTCAATTTTAAAAACTATGTACACATGTTCTAGTTATTTCTTGAATGAGTTCAAAAGCCTATTATTATTTACAATTGGGTAATCGCTTGGGTAATCCCGTTGCGTCCCCTTGTGAGCCTAAGCGTGACCCCATAGCCCTCTCCATAAGGAGATGACCGCAGCCACGCTATTGGCTGATATCTCTGACTCACTGATAAAATGATCACCTGTGAGCGTTAGACGTTTCCCCGCAATCGCAGGGCAGTAACAAAGGATGTGAGTAGATGTCACATTATCCTTTCCACACAGACAACAGAGGGGACTTTCTGCAAGCCCTATCTTATGTCTGTGATATCCTAACTTCCCATGTCCTATGAATAGTTCTGTTAGGATTTTGATTTCACTTCTCCCGAGCTTGAGTATTTCCCTAGCTGAGTTGGAGTTAAGCTTTAAGCCCAAGAGTGTTTTGGCCTGTCTGTAACCAGGAACCAAATCCCACTCACTCTGATGTTCCTCAGTCAGCCAACTGTTAATCACTTCAGTGACTAACCTGCTGGAAATACCTACCACTGGCTCGGGTCCAGTACAATTTCTTCCTGCTGCTAGCTTGGCTAGCCTATCTGATATATCATTGCCCTTGATACCACTGTGTCCAGGGATCCAAAGCAGAGTGACTCGGTTTTCGGTCGCTAACGTATTTAGTGCTTCAAGGCATTCCCATACTAATAGCGACGTAGTCGTTGTTCCATTCAAGGCCAATATAGCAGCCCTGCTGTCTGAGCAGATAGGAGTGTTCCTTTTATTGCCGTGCTCCCTTGCCTTATAGGCACACTGTATCATGGCCATAATCTCATGTTGTAGAACTGTGGCGTAGGACCCCATCTCAATTGTGAAGCCCATTCCATTCCTTCTACGATATACCGGCTCCTGCATTCTCCTCGTTCCTGGAGCCATCTGTAAACCAGCTATCTCCATCACAGGGCAGGTATGCGTCGCCGTTAACCCATTCCTCCTCCGTGGATAGGCTAACTCGATATTTCTTGTCGAAGAGGTGTCGAGTGACCATTTTGTCCCTGGGCATGTTCAGGGTCGGCCATCTCGCGATGTTGACTGGGATCTTCACTGCTGTCGAGATCCTCCCGCCATTCACCAAATTTAGCCTCCAGGCCGCTTTCGCAGCCGCGGCCTTGATGGTAAGATGGAGGGGCTCTAAGCCTGTTAGTGCCCCCAGTGCCATCGTGGGTGTCGATTTCGAGGCTCCAGTGACGCCTTTCAGGATTAGTCCCCTGATCCTTTCCAGTCGAGACTTCACAGTAGACAGCTCGACCGTGCTCCACCAGACTATCGCAGCATAGGTTAACCTGGGTCGCAAGATCGCTGTATAAATCCACATAAGTGTCTCCGGATTCAAGCCCCAGCTTTTCCCCATGGCTCTCCTACAGAGCCATAGGGTCGCTACTAGCTTCTTGCACTTGATTTCCAGGTGCTCATTCCATGACAGCTTCTTATGCAGAATTACTCCTAGATATTTAGCTCGTTCTTTGATTTCCAGTTGTTGTCCTCCAAGTTTCAATGTGCTCGTAGTTCCCCACTTGTACCTTCTGGTGAAAACAACCGCATCTGCCTTACTCGGATTAACCGATAATCCAGTTTTCTTGCACCATGAATCTACTATCATCAGTGCTTGCTGCATTACTCCGAAGAGCACATCCAGATTCTGGCCGCGCACGATAACCAATATATCGTCCGCATAGCCTATGACGTGAAGACCCTGACTTGAGAGTAGATGAAGTAATTCATCCACTAGCAGGCACCACAGCAAGGGCGATAAAACTCCCCCCTGTGGACATCCCGAATCAATGGTTCCACTTAGAGTGACATCACCCTTAGTCGTGGTTAGATTCCTGTGGGCCAACATGTGGCACGTCCAATCCACGACTGCAGTAGGCACACCGTGTGTAATCATGGCCGCCCTAATCACCTCTCCAGAGGTGTTATTGAAGGCTCCTTCAATGTCAATAAAGGTTCCAATCGCAACGTCTTTCTTCTTTAGTTGACCATCAATTAGGTTCACTGCTCCGAGTAGGGCCGTCTCCGTCGAGTGACCAGCCCTGTAGGCGTGTTGCTCTTTGTTGGAGCGGTCTATTTGACAAGATCTTATCGCGGATGTATCTGTCCAAGGTTCTATCCACTGTTTTTAATAGGAAAGAAGTTAGGGTGATGGGCCGGAAATCCTTGGGTGAAGTATAACCGATCCTACCTGCCTTCGGAATGAAGACTACTCTCGTACCCCTCCATGCCGTCGGGACATATCCCAACCACCTGACCCTGGCAGGAGTGACAATCTCGTTGGCCAGCCGTCGTTTGGGGCCCAGATGGGCCAAGGTATCCCCGTCCGACTCTGAGTATTCCCCTCCGTACAATTTCAGAGTGCCGAGAATAGCGTCCGGATTTCGAGAAAGCAGCCTGTCCAGTCTAGCCGCCTCAGCTCCCTTCTCGATGTCTGTGCAAAAGTTGGTCCAGCTCTCCTGCTTTGCCTTACGTATTGCACCCCTGTATTCGTCCCTCATCCTTGTGAATGAGGTCCATAGTTCCCTCATTTTGCCAGTACTGGCACGTCTGAACCTCTCTCTGGTTACCCTGCGAAGCTCTTCGAGTTTCCCATTCCACAAGTATGTCTCCCCAGCCTTTCGGAATCTTGTAGGTCGACAATTACCATCTCCAGGGTGTCCACGTCTCGAATTGACCTGGGAGCCTCTAAGAGTGCACCTCTTAGTTGCATAGAAAACTGATACCAGTTCGTTCTTCTTGTATTTCTGACCCATTTAGGGCCAGCGGGTACAACGGATTCCAACACGAACTCTATCTGTGAGTGATCTGAGAGTGAGGGTTCATCTGAAGCCCTCCACTTCTTGATACTATCCCTAAAAGTACTGGTGCAAGGAGTGATGTCCATGACTTCTTCTCTGGCCGAATTACGGAACGTCGGGGTTTTCCCCGTGTTAAGAATATATAAATCAGTAGTGATTAGATATTCCAGTAGATCATTACCTCTTGAGTTGACGTCCGTGCTACCCTACAAAGTATGGTGCGAATTAGCGTCGCACCCCAGCAGAAGAGGAATACTTCTTACCTTGCAATATTTCGAAGTGTACGTACCTTCACTGGCGAGTTGATATCGCTGTCATACGGAAAATAAGCTGATCCCAGAACTAGCCTCCCTATTCCTTTGAGATCTATGGCTATCACCATCAGGTCTCTCGAACATAGTTCCAGCAGCGGGACAGCGCTAACTCCCTTTGTCAGTATGCATGCCCTTGGTTTGGCCGCCTTGGGGTCCTTGTATGAAAAAATACCAGCTCCCCCTAATCCCCTAATGGTATCTCGAACTAACCATGGTTCTTGGATTAGCGAGATACCTGTATGCCTCGCAGCCATGCCCCTATGCAGAACTGCAGAGACGCCTTTGCTGTGATGCAAGTTAATCTGGGTAATGGTTAAACCAGGAGCAGTCTGCAGTTTAGGTCTGCTTCCGATCTTCCTGCGTCACAACAGGCTCCTCCTGTCCCTGGCCGGTAACCCTGAAGTTGACCTGTCCAAAGTGATAGAAGGGCCTGTTGTTGAGGGCCGAAAGGGCCCTCGTTTGGGACTCAGGAATATACACGACTAGGAGATGCCTTGTGCCCCCTAGTGAGTCTCCTTCTTGAGGCTTTTCGTTCCTGACAATTCGCCATGACGCTGTCTTCAGTGAGGGGTTGAATCCCTTCAACCGACGGAGCACCTCAGACGGGTCTTCCGGTTTGCACGGGAACTCACCATCTTTTGGAGCAACTCAACCCCACTTACCTTAAGGGACGCACCTTCCCACGACTCTGTCTCGACCACCGCTTTGAGTAGCCAAGCTTTAGTCGCTGGCTCGGCCGTCAACTGAACTTGGCCTGCCGGAGAGACAGATAGGGGGGTAAGGATTATGTTGGGCCCCTGAAGGCCCAACTCCTCACCCTCCTCCGTCACTTCCCTTCTTCCTCCTCCTCCTTTTCCATTGTTAATAAGCGTGCCCATATTTGATCCCACGAGAAGCTAGGGAAATAAAGGTCCGCCCCTGCAGAGCCCCGCATGCAGGGGTAAGACTGTAGTTACTCGGGGAGGTCGTCCGGTGTCCCCGAGAGGCCGTTAAGACACCTTCGTGACCCCTAGGTGCCAAACTGCCATGAGCACGATCACTCTACACGAAAAGCTTAGGGGGGTGGTCACATTGAGTGAGATACTCAATGTGCGAATATCCGCTTGTAAACCACCATAACAAAAACGGAGGGCTGTTTCTTAGTCGCTATGCGGGCCGCAGGTCATTCCTGTCCCGATTACAAACCTGTAGATCGGTCCAGAAGGCACCTCGACCCAGGGATCCAGAAGGCCCGTGTTAGCTAGGCTCTTTCACCCTTCTACCATACCATAATCACACATGACAGGTGAACCCATTTATAGGGATCCTCTTCCTCTCACACAGAAGAGTCCGTTTATAGGGATCCTTTCATTCATATCCATACGCATGCAGGCCGAGGTCCTTTTGACCCCCATGTCCCACATGCTTAAGCCTCCCCACCAACTACAAGGTGTTACAGCCCTCAGGGGCTTTGTGCATATTTTTCAATTCTTTTGGAAATTAGTATAAAAGGTTATTAATAATTCAAGTTTCCATTGATCAAATTTCATGTTAGAAAAAATGAAGTGAAAATGATTTGAATGTTCGAATGGCAATAATTGTTTAAAGTTTTGTATGTTGTGAACTGATTGATTATTCATTGAATGATAAATATAGAAATATACATATTTGTTTGAATGTTCGTTAAGCTTTAAAATGAATATCTAAATTCCAGTTCAAAAATTATGTGGGGGAGAGTGGGGCCGAGGCGACAGTGGGGCTAAGCGGATACTTGCTTTTTTAATTCGATTTCCCTACAATTTTCAAAGTTTTTTGGATACCAATATACAAAGTTGACGCGTGGGGCTAAGTCGACACGAAGTACGTCATCTTGCCTGCAGAATAAAGACAGGCATACATATAGAAGACACCATGTAACAATCGTTTTTTCTAACTCAGGAGGTCTCAAAAACATGAAGATTTGATACATAGAACTAACTATTATAGGATGAGAATGTAAAAAAAAATTAAGTATCGTCTTAGCCCTACGATTTTTCGCTCCACAGACTTCTTTTATAATAAATGATAAACAAAACATCGCACATGAGAATCCAACGCATATGTATTGTATTATATGTTATTATTATTATTATACCATTAAGCCATTCCCCTTTCGGGGTAGCCGTGACTTGTTCGATTGCAAAATAGTGAATATAGGTATAAAGTAGGTCGATGTATGGGTATAAGGTATATAGGTGTATGGGTGTTAGGTATAGATGTTTTAGATTGATCTGGAATTCTCGTATCATTTATTTAAATGACACGTTCATTCCGCAACACTGCTCCGACCTAGTCAGAAAATTGTTATGTATGGTTCCCCACTTTGGCCTAATTAGTATCCAAGGTCTTTGTTCCAGGCGTCATTCACTCTATTTTCACTCTGTTTACAAACTATTTGTCGCCACACTTTTCTGTCCTGGCATACTACTCTAGCTTCCTTCAAGTCAATGCATTTTTTCATGCAAGCTCTTGTGTTCCTATGGCTTCTTATGTCTCTTTGGATTAATGTCTCATTCACAGATTCTAACCATTCTTTCATCGGTCTACCTCTGGGTATTCTGCCATTTACTTTACCTTTATACACTTGTTTGATCAGTCGCTCATCTTTCATTCTTTCAAGATGCCCGAAACACCTTAGCTGATTTCTTTCCCATATGTTAACTAATGTCTCTCCTGTACCACATTCTTTGAGTATTGTCTCGTTTCTGACCTTGTCCGTCAGTATTTTCCCGCATATTATGCGCAGAGTTTTCATGCCGATCGCGTTGATTTTACTCCTGTCCTTTTTTTGACAGTTCCATGTCTCGCTACCATATAGTATAGTCGGTACGAATATAGAATTATGTATGGCCATTTCAGCTTTTTTTGATATGTTTTTATTTGTGAGGATGGACCCTGCTCTACCGATAACGTGTTACACAATGAGAAAACGCACGGAAACTTTCACAGAAATGTAGAAAAAAATTCCTTGTCGAAGGAACAAACTCTTGCTTTCTTCAGATCGTCAGGGCTGAGTTCAGGGACAGAGGGTTTAATTTTCATATGCCAGGACGGCGTCGTTTCCACCTTAGCATACCATGACCGTATGTATTGTCAAGAAGTCCCCAGTGGTAGGTGCAGAGCGTGTCATGCACACGCTGAGTACCTAGAACACATACTATCAGGATATCCGACCCACGCAGGAACGACGTATATGTATAGACAGAATGCGGCCCCAAGAGTGCTTTATAATCATCTTTTTCGCTCTTAGGGTGTAGTCCCCGACATTGCCCTGCCGAACGCACCGAGGGAGATTGAGCCAATTATCCACACCGAGAAGTGCCAAGTTTTCTGGAACTAAGATTTTCGGATAGCAGGCTGCGTGGCACACCCGAGGCCCGACATTGTTTTCCAAGACTTCGAGAAACGAACTATATTCATGATCGAATTCTCGGTTCCGGCCGACTACAACATCACTGCCAAGGAGAAGGCAAAGGACGATAGGCGCCAAGACCTTAAAAGAGATCTGAAACGACTGTACCCAAAATATTCTGTTGAAGTAATTGTCCTTGTGATCGGTGCTCTCACAGGTGCCAGACCATCACCGGTTCGTAAGCTTAAAGCCATACCTGCTTGAAAAATATCCCAAAGCACTTGCGAGATGGATGCCGAAAGCTTACATCCTTAGCTCGCTTCGTGTCCTGAATACACACGAGGGTTTCACCAGGCTGTCTTTGTGATTTCATTGTGCCCTGTGACCACCCATCTCACGGTCGTGAGACGTGACCAAATACGTAATCAGAAATATTGAAGATAAATATATGTTAATATTTCTTTAATAATTAACTTCAAAGTCAATTATACTTTTAAATTAATATTAGCATAACATACAAATATTCTCTATTACGAGGGTCATTCCAAAAGTAAGATTCCCTATTTCGGAAAAAAATCGAAAAAATTATTTATCCAAAAAAAATTACATGTTTGGAAAGCTACGGATCTAAACTATTGTCCAATGTAGTCAATGAATCGTTTCTGGCAGTTCTTGAAGCAGAATGAGAGCTTTTCCAAACCCATTGCATACCACTGTGGGTCCAAATTGCGCAGCCGGTCGTCAACGGCGCTCTTGACTTCCTCAACATTAGAGAACCGTCTTCCACCGAGAAAGTTTTCATCGCCGGGAGAAATCACGAATGAACCATGAATTTCATTCCTTCGTCCTGAAGCATCTCAAAAAAACGGTTTGCAGCATCCAAACGGTTCTGTTTGTATTCATCAGATGAAAGACTTGGGACCCACCTCGCACAGACTTTTGTCAAGTTCAGCTCATCTTGAAAAATTCGAGGAACTGCAGAGCGACTCAATTCAAACTTGGAATAAACCCAAATTGAACGATTTGGTCAAAGGTGCGACGCTATCCTTATCCAAAATGCTGCGTACGGTCAGAATTGCGTCTTAGTGACTTGAGCTCGACGGGCGCCCGCTACGGGGTTCATCGTGGACAGGAAAACGTCCTTCTGAGAAGAATTTTTTTCCATTCTCGCACCATTTGAACACTCATGACACTTTCACCATAAGCAGCAGTAATTTTTCGATAAATTTCACCGGCGGTTACACCTTCCTACGTCAGAATTTGATCACAGAACACACTTCACAATCGGAACCGAGCCATGTTCACAAATGAATAGGTTATAAACAATGCAATCTGGAGACCTGCAATTCTTACAGTTTTACAACTAGATCCAAACAAAAATCTTTAGACCTTCCGCAAAAGAAGGAAACTTACTTTTGGGATGACCCTCGTGCGTAGTTTTTGATTAGAATTTCCCTGATGAGGACGCCTGAAAGGCCTGGAAACATGTTGGGTCCGAGTAGTATGAAAAAGCGGATAACTAATAAAGAAACGAGAGCGAGGTGGTTTATTTTCCCCTTTCTTTCCTTTCTCCCCCTTTTCTCAATTGTCACATATCTGTCTCTAATGAGCTGTTTTACAATAATATGATTATTATTATCATACGACTAAGAACATGCCGACGTTTCGTAAACATTTTTTCACTTCTTCAGGGCTTTAAAAAAGACTTGATTGGTCAATCAAGTTCGACCAATCCACACGATAAGGCGCTCTGGCCAATCACAGGCATTCTTCAATAAAACGAAAACGGTTCAATTATTCATCGATATTCATTTTATTCCCTTCAAAGTAATCTCGAATGGAAGCAATACACATATTTCAACGCTTCCTTCAATCTGCAAAACAGTTTTCATAGGCCGATTTTGGAATCGCCTCCAGCTCCTTCTGCGAATTCTCATTTATCGCCTCAATCGTCTCAAAACGCCTTCCGTGAAGTATTTAGTTGAGTCGTGGGAATAGAAAAAAGTCACAAGGAGCCATGAGCCATGTCAGCTGAATATGCAGCTTGCCGGACGGTACGATCGTTATTTTTTGTCAAATAATCGCGTACAAGATGATACGTGTGAGCCGCCGCGGCTCACACTCTCGGCGCAAGCCGCGCTTCAACTTGTCTGATGCCCAAGACATCGTGCCTAACACTCTGCACAGATCTGAACAACACGCCCAGATTTGCTAATATCTCCCTGATGCTCACACGAAGATCTTTGAGGAAAATTTTCTTAACTTTTTCGATGTTTTCGTAGGTCACAGAGGTGGATGGACGACCGGAACGAGGCAAATCATCAACTGCAGTAGGGCCCACTTTAAAATCTTTATATCACTCGTAAGCTTGTGTTTTTGACATTGTCGAGTCCCGGGAGGCTTCCGTTAACATTTTCTATGCTTCAGCACATGATATTTCGTTAGAAACACCAAATTTTAGGCAAACTCTTTGCTCAAAAAAATTCGACATTGTGAAATTCGCAGAACACAAAAAACAAAGACTTGTTTACAAAGATATCACGCACAAACTCTCGACAGATAGTGCTCAAACAGATGTGTGAGCGCCAGATGAAAGATGTACCAACCTAGAAAAAAAATGTTTAAACAATATCTCAAGCGCGGTTTGTTTGAATGAGAAATTTCGGGTACTTTTTGATCATAAGGTATATATATAGGAACAACCTAACCTAAAACAGTGAAACTTCAGTTAGCCGTGAAGAAGTGAACGGCAATGTTCATGAAACGTCGGTAAGATTCGTAGTTTTGCACACGATTGAAACCCGAAAAACCTCCATCCAATTTATTATAAAACAGCGTGTTGATATTTAACTTTTTTTAAACCATTAGGATTTAATTTTTGTGGAACAATAGCAAATTTTCAAAATTCAAAATATATATTTTGCACCACTAGTGTAGAATAATTTATTCAACAGTTTTGTGACTAAGTGCCCGCTAGTAGTAAAAATAACAAACTTCAATATTTCTTCTTACAGAATTGTTGGCGGCGGAACGTAATGTAAATGAAGAACATAATGACGATGAAGAACATACTCTGTCTTAGACATAAATATCTGGTAAGAGATTTGGCTCCTCCTGGGGGTTTTTTCCACAAGTGGCTTTTTCCGGTCAGGATGCACTGAAGAACAATCGCATGGAAGTGCAGGCAAATGCAGGAGCTTATGAAAATGTGTCTGTTAAATAAAGAGTATTCCCAGTATTCCTAAATTGACTCATTTCGCAACCCTTCACCTCGTATGGGTGCAAGTTTATTCGACGGCGGATTCGAAAATATTGCGTCTTTGGTTTGTCTTCAAGACGATGGAATCTAGCTCCGTCTCATAAGTCGGATACTATCATAACGATTTAACAATGGGACTGAAATCTAGATATTGAAGCAGAGCATCTGTAGATATTAAAAAGGAGATTTTGCCTAGCAATATCCAAGATATTACACAAAATAATCCGAGATATTGATCCCAAATATAACGAGATATTAAAAACTACGATGTAAGATATTTAGCTAAAATATCTGAGATATTAAAAATTAATATTTCTGACATTAGAGTTATTTCTTTCAAATTATTTCGAAAATCAAATAAAATGTGAGAGAAAGAAATTGGTATTGAACAAATATAACATAATACAATACTGTGTCTTTTTTTAACTTGAGACATCGAAATATCTCAAAGAATATGCATCCTATGAAAAAAATATCCGTAGTAAAAACTTTTTTTTTGAGGGGGAAAAGCGACTTTGACAAAATGTACCCCCCATCCCCCTTAAAAGGCAGAAGTGGGGGTGACTTTGTCATTTCAAATGGGAACCCCAATTTTTTATTACAGATTCGGACTCTCCGTTATGAAATACGTAAGTTTTATTTGAAAAGTTTGTTTCGTTTCGCGCAAAAAAAAACACATCCCCTGCCTCCTGGGGGGGGGGGCTAAATTTGTTCAAAGTCGCTGTTCCTCCTCGAAAATAAAAAGTTCTTATTACGGATATATATAGCATGCGTATTTTCTGAGATATTTCGATGTCTCAAGTTTAAAAAAAACATCCAATATATAGAGGTCTATCCTCTATATTATGTTATATTTTATTAATTCTGAATGAAGAAAAACGAAAGTGATATCAGGACATCACAGCTATATATTTTCAGTTGATAATCATACATAAACTATAATTGTCATCAAGAAAAACGCAAATTGAAATCTTCATTCAGAATTGTAAGCAAATTACAGCTAAGGAAGTATTCTTTGTAAACAAGAACCGAGAATGAATTCCCCAAACTCAATTTTTTCCAATATTTATTTTACCGATAATTGTAAAACCAAATCATTATTTTACATCAATTTCATTTGTTTTACCGAATGATCATTGGCCATCATTTTTATTTCACCCAATAATCATATATGCGCTTATTTTTATTTTTCCGAATTGATGCTTGTCATAATTGTTATTCTTCCGAATCGACATTTAACATAAATTTCATTTCGCATAAAACTGACTTACTCATAAAAACAATGACACCAAATTCAAATTAGCCAATCAGTTTCTTATTTAAATTTCTGATTGACTGATTTG
Source organism: Andricus quercusramuli (assembly GCA_932178445.1). NCBI lineage: Eukaryota > Metazoa > Arthropoda > Insecta > Hymenoptera > Cynipidae > Andricus > Andricus quercusramuli. Next base: position 90,095 of record CAKNXH010063447.1, read on the forward strand.
AATTTTGAGCAACTATTTTTTTGCGGTTGCTATTTTCTTGTCAGAAATGAAATTTCTGTTACATGTTGCTTCGTAAGAATTAAAATTATGACAAATGATGATGCGGAAGAATAAAAATTATGATAAAGCAAAATTCGGAAAAAGAAACATATGGCAAATGGTTTTCATATTCGGTGAAATGAATGCTATAGTAAATAGAAATTTGAAAAAATAAAAATGAAGGCGAATAAAGGATAAAATTAAAATTATGACAAACGTAAATTTGAAAAAAAACAGCAAGTATGCCAAACAGGAATGCGGAAAATATAAAAATAATACATTCGCAGGAACGAAAATGAGACAAATTGACAATTCGGATAAATTGACAATTGGGATGAATAAAAATTAGAGTACAACATCGTTGTTTTTATAAGATATTAAAATTTCTCGTATTTTCGCAAACATTGGGAAATCGTCTCTAACGTTTATAATAACTGAATCGGTGAATGGTAAAGGGGCAGTTGTCCATTTTTATCGATTTTCGTTTTTTAAGCATTTTCGGGTTCTATATGTGCAGTCACATATGCATGTTAAAAGAGCAGTAATTCAAGAAAAAAAAAAGATTAAAACGTTCAGAGACTCCGTTCGTCTACCTACCGAGGCTTCTTATCCTACGGAAAGAGTCCCGAGTAAACCCAGAAAACTCGAACACCTGAAAAAAATGCTGGATTACATTCCAGGGGAATCCAGAATACTCTTTGAGGAAATCGCCTTCCGATGGCCCACTGGGGAAGGCCAACAAGATATAGGCAGTGATTAAAGACTGTTTTAATTCAGTTTCACTTGAAAAATGATTGTTTGTCATAACAACCTTGGCTTTTCAACAATTTATAGAAAAAAAAACAACGAAAAAAGACTTGATTTTGTTGTAGCATTTTAAAAGGGCAGTATCCACCACCTTTAAAAAATTCTGTAAAATAGGGAAATTGTATTGAAATTCTCTTTCCTCTTCCAATATCTCTCTGACCACTGGTTCCACAAATGCGTAATGCCTAATTAAGCAATTTGCCAATATTTTCGAAACGGGATAATTTTTTTCGTTTTCCCAAAAGTCAGCTTTATTGGACTACTGCCCCTTTAACATTCACCGATTTAACTGTGAATTCGATTTTATACAGAGTATTGAAAACTTGTACGAAATCAGGCGATAGAATGTCATTTGTTTGACAATTCATTGAATGAAATAATGCATCAGAAGTTGTTCCGCTCAACTCCCGTGCAGAAATTTCCCCATCTTTCCCTATTTGAAGTTGGTTTCTGAAGGGGCCCCCACCAGAATATCTAGTCTAGAAAAAACTGATGGGGGCCCTAGCAGGTTCTAGTGAAGAATTCCATGCATCTTGTTGGTATGAAGAATCTATCTGTATCTAATGAGGCCCATGTCTTTTGAACTATTTAAACGCGTTGCTCTCAAAAACTTGATTTAGGGCACTATTGAACATTTTTTTCGGGGCCAGGCACATATGTGTCAGTTAAAGTTAAAAAGGTTATGTCAAGTACGGCTCTCCAGTGTTTTCCAGATCTGTCAAGTTTTCGATTTTTTGTTGTCAATGTAATTTTGTTTGTGTTTCACAATTTCCGCTCAATGAAAAAAGTCAAACGGGAAGATGATGATCAGAGTGAGGTTATAATGTGTGGAGCTGCTCGCTCCAAAGATCATGTAGAAGTTAGATAATGTATTAATAATTTAAAATATTTTAATTATACTAATAATTTAACAGTCAATATAATTTAATAATAACACAATACAAAAATAATATTCTCCTGTACTATAATACAAAAAATGTAAAATAAGTAAATGTAAAAAAGCGTAGTAGATAAGTAAATCAAAATAAACCGATTACAATCGAGCAATTGACATTTTTTTAGTACACTATTTAAGTTGGTTCATTTTAAATAAACTTTCTTTGCAAAATGTCTAATTGTGTGGACTATTTCTGAAGCATTTAAGCATTAAACTGCAATGACAGTGAAGATATTGATGATGACTGTGTTGAAGGTAAATAATAATATAATTATGGTACAATAATTTTAAGAGAATACAATACAGCAGAAAAATCGTAGGAGGAGGAAATTAAAACTTATTTTTTTGAATTACTCGACTTTAAGCACGGAAAAACAAGTTTCTAAAAATAATTAATATATGTATAACTTAAAGAGATGTCAAAATTTTAGTTATGATAGTATTGTTTGAGAGAGAAAATGATTTGTTTTATAAAGTAAATATGAAACCCAAAAAAATTGTTCAATGAAATCAATTTTGCTACCGTCCTTTTTTAAAAATTTTACAGAGATTTTAAGGCTGATGGAACCGCTTCAATTTCAAAATTGAATCGCCTCATTTTACTCAATAAATACTTGAAATGAATCTTTGTTAGATACTGAGCATCACTCCTTTTTTAATAGAAGTGTTATTTCGTGTAAAAAATTGGCTAAGTTTAATACTTTTTATGTAAAATTGAATTTTTCAATTCTAATCCATACATTTGAAAACTTTACTTCAGACAAAAAGTACTGGAATTTAATAGTTTGTCACTTCGATTACAAACTTCTATTAACACAAGGAGTAGGGTATACTATCTGACAAAGATTTAATTTAAGTATTCAATTAGTAAAATGTGGCGATTTAATTTCAATATAATATTCTTGAAATGTTAGATTCAAACGGAAAACCAGGACAATTTGTTTATTTTAGCATAAGGAAAGGTTAATAAGATTGCATAAACCCAAAAATATGGAATATCTATTTCTATGAATTAAATTTTTTTTTAATAACTAACAATTTTCCAGCAAAAAAACTTTTATTTTTCTTTAAATTGTTTCAAGCTTCATAATCTATATGTTGACCTCAAAAAAAAAAATTTTTTTTGATAATCATTGTTACATTGTTACCGCCTCTGTATTTAAAAACTGGTGAATCTTGGAAATATTTCTAATATAAACGTTATATATGCGGGATGAGTCAATTTCTTCATGTCGTTCGTAAATATTGTTCTTTTATCAATCAATCAGAACATTTGTCGTCATTATTAACCATCAAGATCAATGATATCATAAATTACCGTTAGTTATCACTACCATAAATTATAATTTATTCATTAACAATGCATTCCGCAACGGAAGTTCCTGTAGTCCTAAAAAGGGCCAATTATTGTTTGTAAAATTCGAGGTTCATTTTTCATGCGCGCACGCCTTGACGTTTGGTATCCTTGCTATTACTCCATGGTTCCATTGTTGAAGAAATCCTGTAAACTAGTTTGCCGTAGTTTGTCATGTTTTGTTATCATATTTTTACTCTCCATTTTGTGGGTGCTACTGAAGAATTCCTCTGACTCTTTGGAAGAACTTGTTAAATATCCTCTGAGGATACAGAGCGCATCTAGCGCCGCTGACCTCCATGGAGGAGGAGGTGTTTCTTCGTCGTCATCACCATCTTCGTCCTTACTCTGAATCGAGTCGATGATGATACCTGATAAAGGCTAATTTTCAGTGGTGATAAGATTGTCATCCAGAGCTACGTACTTATCGACGGTGATACCAAAGCGGTTCATCAGAACCTGACTCTCGTCATCGTCAAGGATTATTTCAGACGGTTCCTGAAAACAAATTCTGTTTCTGGCTTGTTGTCCTCCCAAGATGATGTTACCCAGTGCATGGCATTCAGAACATTGATCTTAGGCTTCGTAATTGGATCATCCATGAAGTCCAGGAATTTCTCCACTATGCGCTTGCGATACTTCTGTATGGCGACTTTGATTATGCCTTGATCCAGAGGAAACAACAGTACAGTCAGTCTCTCTTTACTTAACTTACCGCCATGACAATATTCATCTTTGAATGTAAAGGAATTATCTGGCATAAGATTAAGAACAGGTCCAAATTCGTCTGCGTTGTAGATGCAATCCAGTGCATATCCCTGCAGAAGTCCTTTCACTGTATGAGAGTCCCAAGTGATTGCAACCGATTCATCAACAGATTCAGCCTTACCAGTGATTTGTCGATAAACGATACTGTGACGTTGACGAAAGCGATAAAGCCACCGTGAAGATGCGGCAAAATCTCCTATTCCAATTTCTCGAGCTATCTATAAAACCTTCCCCGCTAATATTGGTCCATTCGCAGGAATTTTAACTTCGCGAGCTTGATGAAAACATTCGAGTTGAATGAACTCTAAGTTATCATATTTTCCAGCTTTAACTTTCCTTCTATTACCCTAACCCGAAACCGCCTTCTCTTCGGCGTCTTTATGATCACTCACGATTGTTCCTCATGTAGACGCAGGAATTCCCAACGATTCCGCGAACTCTTTTTGATTCCAACTTGCATTTTGGTAGTATTTTCTTAAAATTTCGCACTTCTCTGACACTGAAAACGCTTTTCTTTCTTTCTTTTTTTTAGCGCTGACATTTTTGTTATTTTCAGAACAACACAACAAAATATATTACAATATAATACACTTATCCGAATAAAGAACGGACGAACCGAAAATGTATTATGAGGTACGAGCAGGACTGTAGGTAAACGTATACTGAATGTTTCATAACTCAGCTGATCACCGTTTAATCGAAAGCTTAACATGATTTGAGCTTCTGCACCCCCACTTTTAGGGAGTATAAGCTTCCTGTCCAATAAGAAATCATTATAAGCAGGAGAAATTATACCTCGGGACCGCAACATTTGAGCTTCAAAAGCGGGAGAGCGCTATAAGCGGAAAGCCTTATATGCGTGAAAATTGATATGGGCTTCCTATCGGAGTGATCACGAGACCGGAAGAACGGAGAGTCAAAGGCGGGAAAGCGTTATATGCGGGAGCGTTATAACGAGATCTACCTGCATCACCATATCACATCGCCGTCAGGCGTCAGTAGACAGATATCCACGCAGAACTTTCACTGCAAATTTCGATCAGGTGATCAGAGTTCGGTGAACTGGCCGCGTGTTATTGTTTCATTCGGGTATCTCATTTTGTAGTTATACATTACAATGTAACAATTAGTCACTGATGTTAGTTATAAAGAAAATGTTAATAAATATCGTCTTTATTGAAATAATTCGATTTTATACTTTTACGTTATGTGAGGTGACTTCTCTGGGTTTTCTTACATTCTTTTTCTACTTTGAATTTCAGCTATATTGCTTTTGCTGCGTTTGCCATAAAAATTGTTAATAATCCGATATTAAAACAAGATTACAGAAACCCGTCTTTAAGATTTTAACACGTGTCTTATTTCTTACAAATTCTGCTTTTATTGAAATGTGTTACATTCATTTTTTAAACCTCATATACAATAAATTCACTATTTCTTGATGTTCCAAATAATATATTCAAGCTTCAATTTAGCCTTGGAATAATCAAATAAGAAATTATATAAAATTGAATTATTCAAAAGTGAGTGAAAAGCATTAGAAAATGGAGATAATTTTATTTCACATACTCAGACTCAATTTAAAACTGTGACTTTCAATATAAATCAATAAATATTCAGATACGGAGTTAAATAAGATGTACAATTTTTTTACATTCCATAACTGGAAGCTGCTAGTATCAAAATTACTTGCAATTGAAAAAATGGAAAGCAGGTAATTTTGACAGCAAATTCAGCGAGCTGCATCAAATATGAAATTATTGACTACGCCAATTTTTTTATTCACATGGAGATATTTTTGACAACGAAACTCTTTTTTATTTCATAAGTAATAATTTTGTAACTATATTCAGATCAAAAAGCAGAGCTGAAGTTTTCATGAACATGATCATGTTCAAGTATGCTTACTATATTCTTGTAATCAGCAAGCTTCGTCAAATGTTTCTCCAAGAGTAATTCGCGCATTCGAGAGCTCTGCTTCAGAGTTACGACGGTGATGGCGCTGACGTTTGAGCGTGTATCTCGTTCATGGCTTTTCTGTAAACATTTTTTGGTAGAAAGCATTGTTTGTTTTTAAGTATAAAAAATCGTATTGGAATACTTTTATTTTAATTTTTGAGCCGAATGACGCGGGATAAGAAACAAAGCCAAAATAGGAGAAATTGTGTTTTTAAACAGTCAGATGAAATTGCCATTAAATATTTCTTTACAGGACCAATCGTAAATCATCAAGATAATTTTGTAATCGTATCTTTAACTATTCATTACATTCTCATCCAGAGAAGGTTTTAGATTTGTTTAAAACTTGGCCCCCCCCCCCCCCCGGTTTTTGTCAAATGTCCACGTTTTGAGACCCCCTGAACCCAAAAAACAGGTTTTCGCGAATGTGTCTGTCTGTATGTGGGCCTGTGTGTATGTATGTAGATTTTTATTTTGTTAGTACGATAACTTTCAAAAGAATTGACAGAGTGGATTGGACTTTGGCATACTCTTCAAGTGTCCTAAAATGAAGGTCAAGCCATTTTAGTTAAAAATTTAAAAATTAAGAACATTTTGAACATTTTTGGGACCACTTTTTTCAAAATTTGAAAATTATATGTGCTTCTGTTCATAGTATTCGGTAATTCAAACAATTTATTCCTATTATATTTTTCGATAAAATGATAATTTTCAGAGTTACAGCATTTTCAAAATTCAAAAAAAGAAAGGAAAATTAACATTTTCAGCCAAACAACGCACGAGACCAAAAAAAGTCATAATAAGAAAAATGTTTCTTTTTGCACGACCTGCCAGATTATCATAACGACTTTTTGAATTTTCTTGAAAAATCGAAAATTCACATTTTTATTGTACAAAAAATAATCAAAATTCCATTTTACGGTCAAACTATGCAAGATACGACGCCGGGAATTGGCAGATCGGAACATGGGAACTCCTATCTAATACAACGCTGCTGAAGGCTGGAAACCTTCTCAGCAT
>CAKNXH010063447.1:97078-126260 GCA_932178445.1 Andricus quercusramuli
CCCCCCGTAATCTTAAGGTAAGAGAACTACGAGAAACTATGCACGTAAGGAAACTAGATATTCTATGTGTATCAGAGACAAAGAAAAAGGGTTAGAAAAAATCTTTCTGATTGTATAATTTATTACAAAGATAAGAAAATATACGCTGAAATGAAGGAATTTCCTTCTCCATTTTAAAGCAAATACAAATTCAGTCATTTTCATCTGAAGAACATAGAACATGACATATGGTCGTTGCCAAGCGCGACAACCAAATCGGGCGCCGTAAGCGCGCTCAAACTTTTGACATTCTATTATACGATGAACAAAAACTAGCACGTAGTGCGAGTGTCTTGATGAGAATGATTTCCGTAAATTCGATAGAACCTTAAGTAAATTAGTTCTTCTTTTTATGTAAAACGGACATGATTAATCAAAAAGCAGGTTATAACTATGAAGCTCACTAAGAGAGTATTAGCCCGCGAAACGCGCAATAGCGAGCACACGAAGTGCGAAAGCCCAGAGGAACCGAGATTGAAGCGTCAGGAAAATGTGTCCGAGCGCGTAGCGCGAGGTGAACATACTATCGAGCGCGAAGCGCGAGATAAACATATCATCGAGCGCGAAGAGCGAGATCCAAGAGGCGCGCGCCCTAGGCGCGCTTAAACTTGCGAGCGAAGCGAGCCGCGCGCGATGAGAATGTGCCTGCGGAGCGCGCACATTTTTTTTTATATTATACGGTGAGCACAGAAAATCGACCGCGAATATTATGATATGAATTCATTCTTCAAGGCCGATACAGCCTAAGTAAATGAACCTTTTTTCTTTGAAATCAAAAACATGTTTGGTAATTTGTACATGAAGAACCTATAACACTAAGCGCGACGAACGAATGGCGAGTGCTGGGCGTTTTTCTTTTATTTTGATAGCTACCTGATATTGATTGATAATATCTGAAATTGCATTGATGATTGGATCAAAATTATTTTATTTAACTGGTAATAAAGAGCTGGAACAAAAGTTTCGGTCGGGACCCTGATATTTTCGAAGTGGAAAAGGAAGGCAAATTATGTTAGCTTTAAAAAACGAATAAGCGCGAATGCTTCCTACTGTAACTTTTGGAAAAAAGAAACTTATATTCTAATAAATTCCAAGACTATTTTGAACGACATTTCTGAAAGCTTATTATCACTTCCGCTTCCGATTGGTGTGCCATGCATGGCTAATGGGGTTTTCTTCAAGCCGACATGTTTGGAAAACACATGCGTGCTATTGAAAATTCTTATTTTTCGTCGGAAAAAAAAACTGAAACCCTGAAAAAATGTAATTCAGTTGGATGAAATGTTGCACTCCCTCATCGAGATCAGAGGTTAAACTCTGAATATCTTCGTAGTCTTCGTGTTTAAGAAAGTATTTACGACAAAATTAGTCTATAAAATTACACAACAATAATGAATTTGCCATAGTAATGTAGGCTAATTTGCCCTGAATATCTGTTTGTAAGTATGCAAACCGCGCAGAAAGTTAGAGTTTCATGTTAGACCTTTGACCTAGATCTGAGAGTGCACGATTTCATTTGTTTGGATTACATCTTTGTAGGGATTTTTTTTTCATTAAAAAAATAATAATTTTCAACAGTACATTCCACTTTTAAAACTTGGGGATTTTAGGGCCAACTTAAATTGGCCTAGTAAATATTATCAGAACGATCACATTGAGAGTATTTTCACAGTAGGCACGAAAACAACGACAAAATGAAGCATTTCAAAGAGGGGATCTTAACTTTACTTATAAGTTCACTATGGTTGCGTAGTCTGTAAAACCATACCAGTGGTGAAGCAAATCAAAACGAAGACAATAAAAGTATTGACGACCAAACGAACCATTTTATAAACGAGAACCTTAGCTTAATTTTTGTTATGTTATAAGTTAACTTTGGTTGAATCAGTCGATAAAATCGCCCGAAACAACGAAATGAATTAATTCATTAATCGTATTATCTGAAAACTTGTGAAAAATGTAAAAATTCAAGTCTCTAGTTTTTAATTTAAAATTTAAATCTTTTTTGTTGAAATGTCGAACTATGTATTGCATTTTTCTATGTGCATTTATCTTCTTTGGTTGGTATTCGGTTAAAAGTTGAACAATTTTTGTTAAAACGTTATCTTTTTGTTGAAAATTCATCATTTTAGTTGAAAATTCGACTTTTTCTGGTAGAAATTTAATCTTCTTGATAGAAAATCAGATTTTTTTAAGAATAGATACATAATTTTATTTAAAAAAAAAAAACATCTTTTTGGTGAGAAATGTACTTATTTTATTAAAAATTAGTCTTTTCCAAATAAAGATTCCCTGCTTTCGTAGAAAATTCCACTATTTGGTTGACAGATAACTTATTTGTCAAAAATCCATATTAACTGTTTGAAAATACAACTAAGTGTTTTATAAAAATTGGTTCTTCCGGCTTAAGAACTCAACAGTTTGTTTGAAAAGTAACCTATTTTGTTCCAAAATCGTATTTTTTAAATGAATTCTACTGTTTTTTGTATTAAATTGAAATATTTCTGGTGAGGTGACTCGTGGTTCCTCTCGGTTGGAGATAGAAGTAACGCCATCGTCTTTCTCTTCGAATTCAGAAACAAACATTCGCAAAATTTGAATTCATCGAAGACTAATTATTTTATTGCAAAAGATCTCAGGGATTTTTGGAAATAGAATTTGATGGTCGACCGAATACCCGAACTAGCGGATGATTTCTTTTAGATTTCTACAGTTCTCACGCATGTAATTCCGACACACAGTTTCGCTAAATCATGCATACGCCATATCCAAAAAATTCGATTCAAAAGGCTTAATTACTCGACCTAATTCAAAACAAGATTTTGAAATACCTGACCGATAACAATATGTGTTCTTCTCGAAGTGATCCGTTGTCTGTGGGAATTGCTGGATGCCAAAAGATGCTCAGTTACGTCTTCCAATGTCTTTTTTGGAATGGGCTTCCTCCAGGTTGGGTTTTCCTTGAGAAATGTGCGTGGGCGTCCCCACGAAGTCAAAAGCACAAGAGTTACCAGGGTTAATCCAATCTGTACCGGGACACACCGAAATACCACAATTTTTATCAATGAGACATTATACAATGGATATGTACGAGTAAAATTTATACACCCGACCCGGTCGGCTTACCAGGTGAGAGTAATCGGGGATCCTCTTGGTGTCCGTCTCGACCTTTGAACTTGACGTAAGCTCAGATTTTCCAGGAACGACAATTTATTTGTGAGAACCCTGGTTTCTTATCCGCCCATTACAGTGGTTATTATATCAACTATTGAATTTTTCGTTAACAAATTATATTTTTTAGTCTGAAAAATCCAAACATTTTGTTAAAAGTTGAACTACTTTCTTAAACATACATTTTTTCAAACTTGAGCAGTTCCGAGCACTACTTCACTCTGAATTTTCCTCAAATGATCCTCAATTCGATAAGATTCACCTGGAATTCTTATAAATTTCATCAAATTCTTTCGAACTCGAAGGAACATTAGTCGCATTCGCCACATTATTAGTGCACGTTAGTAATTTTCAGTTAATATGAGTTACTTTTTGGGCGAGGAATCAGTAACTTCTGGTCACTTTTTGGGCTTAAGTGAGTCACTATTTTGGTTTGAGTAAGCCACGTTTTTATTTTTTTCAAGTTAATCGAGCTGCGGCAGCCATGCATGTTAGCCAGTCAGCCAGTCCCTTTTGGATGCTCTTTCTTTTGAGTCACTCTTAGTCCCCTTTTCAGAAACATGTTGGGTTTTTCAATTTTGAATGTTTAATTTTCAATTTCGAATATCTAGATTTCAGAACTTGTACACGCTAGATTAGGTACAATACTGTCAATTGAGTATTTGATTTTGAATACTTTAAATTGTGAATGGTTTAGATTGAATCACTTCAATTTTAAAATTGGAATAAATTTATTTTCAGATGAATCAGCTGGAAAGCTTAGATGCAGCATCTTTCTGACACAAGTAGCTTAGCACGCAACAGTTCCATGCAGGCATCTATGTCTGTGCACTGAATGCAGGCAATTTGAGAGATCTCTGCGAAGGCGATTCCTCATATGTCGCCAGCGATTTGGTTCTGTTATTCAGATTTTTAACGGCCAGTTAACAGGATTTCTTCATCCCTGCGAATGTGATTCTACCGAATGATTCAACCAAAGTTAACTTAAGTTAACTTACAACTTAGCAGAACTTAAGCTAAAGTTCTCATTTTTAAAATGATCCATTTGGTCATCATATCCAATCTTATTTTTATAATACTTTGATTGTCTTCGTTTTGATTTGCTTTTTCACTGCGTACAGGTATTTGTTTACCGATTGTCGGAGTCAAGTAGTTGGTCGCGCTACAGTTCCGTACGGGTATCTATGCCTTTCCACAGAATGCAGTCAGCTTAAGAGAAATCTGCGAAAGCGTTGCCCTACATGTCACCTACGATTTAAGTCATTAGATTATTCTGATTTTCAAAGGTCAGTGAACAGAATTGATTTCTGTATCACTCCGAATGTGATTTCTACCGACTGAGTCAACCTAAGTTGACTTATAACGTAACAAAGGTAAAGCTTCTAAAGTAAAGCTGTTAGAAATATCAGGTTGAATTTTCAACCACATGTGGTTGAAGTTTTATACAATTACCATTGTTGAAATTTTAAGTACATGTAATTGAAATTTCAGTAATGCAAACAAAAATTTTTACGGCACAGTTAGTGAATTCTAAAGTAAGTATATTTTTTCAGGGAATTGAATAGGTTTCATTTAAAATTGTTCAATGATCACAAATGTTAAATGAAATAGATTAAGATTTCGAAAAAATACTGTGCCTTAAAATTCGCCAACTGTACCAAACAAGTTCTGATGAAGAATCAATCAAGACTAGTAAATTCGTAGCGAAAATTCAATTTATCATACAGTTTTTAATAGTTATATAAATAGTTATGTAATACTGCTGCAGCAAATATTATGCAATGCACATTGCTTATGCACATAATATATGGTATCACTTGCTATAATATCAAAAATCGATGGAGCTTCATTTTAAATAAAAATAAATGAGTGGAAATAGTTATGCTGTAGTTTCAAATATGGTGGAAAAATGATTTAATTCATCTCCTAGTTTCAAAGGATTGTGTCCTTCGTTTAGCGCCAGTGGCCCGCTTATCGTTTCCATCAGTATCTCCCGGACTTCCGGGATTAACTTCCAAGATGATCCTACGATAGATTGTAATTTAAATTATACAATTAAAAAATTGCACAGTGATAAAATGGTATAAATATACTGCAAAACTACAATTGAAGGATGGCTTTCCAAGAGGGCGCAAGCACTATTTTGACCATTTTTCAGAAGACAAAAAACGTTACCAAAAATTGAATTTTTAATTTATATAAAGAAAAATATTTTTTCCGATACATCAGTGCAGAATTAATGCGTGAAAAGTTTGAATAAAATTCACAGCAGAAATGTCAAGTACATTCCTTCTGAGACATCTTTTACTCGAATGTGTTGAGCTTTCTCCATGAAGATGCTTGATTCTGCTTTTCCATCATAAATAGATGTGCCTGTATAACAAAAATTTAATTCGAGTTAATGAATAAACATAAATGATAACAGTTATCAGTGACGAGAAATGAATATAATGGTGATTATCAAATCTTTAAGTATAGCCCTAGAGAATATGAAAATATAAAATATTTTAAAATATGGGGATAATGGTTATTATCACAATTTATTTATTATTAACAACGGCGATACCACGCTGAAAACACCAGTTCTCGTAAGATCACTGAAGTTAAGCAGTGTTGGGCGCTGTTAGTACCTGGATGGGTGACCGTTCGGGAATACTGCGTGCTGTTGGCCCGTCGTGGGTGTGGTGAACCTAGAAACACTACCCGAATCGAGTAGTGTCACGCCTACCCCGAAAGGGAAATGGCTTAATGATATAAAAAAAAACTTGAGCGTTTTGAATTATCTTGTCATTGTATATTACTTGTAATTAATATCAGGTGTTAGCGGACATTTTATAAAAAATATTATGCAAAAATTTAGTGACCAGAGAAAAATCTAGTAGAAGAGACCTTGAAGTGATGTTAGAAATCCTCAAATATAAGATATTTAACACTTTTCCTTAATTTTTATATGTTTCAGCTCAATATAAATGATATCCGAGAGTCTATAATATTTAAAAAATTTGGTAATATTATTCAGCATTTTTTCATTTTTAATTTGTAGTTTTGAGACAGGTGCGTTACGAAACATTCTGGGTACTTTTTGATTTCTAATTTATGAACAAAGTCGTCTAAAATTTGAAAAAGCAGACTCAATTATGCTTTTATATGAGAACTTCATCGAGACATTTTTATAAAAAATTCATCAATAAAAGAAAATGTGGAAAATAGTTGGTACTTAAAATGGTCACCTTTTTAGCAATCACACATAGGCTTCTCCAATGTAGATACATTTTTTGTAAAAAAAATGTGAGTAAATGATATACTTACATCAAAGAGTCTGAATAATAGGTCTTGTTCTTCGGTGAAATGAGCGATAAGTAATAGGAAAATTACTAACGTTTTAGGTTTTTCCCATCGTCCCACTGCAATCATATTTTTAGCATCTTGAAAAATGCCTTTCATCTTCTTCATTTTAGTATTATCACGCTGAAAAGACTTATTTGTCTGCATTTCATTGGCCTTCAGTTGAAAATTTCGTCAATTTAGCTTGAAATATTTTCTGATATAATTCGCCTTTTCAAATAAGCTCTTGTTCCACACTGTAAATGTGTAGTAGTAGTCCTAACTTCCGCTCCGGAGGATTAATTTCTGATCTGTGAAGGGGAAATGTGTCCCTCATCAAGACTGCGATTTCTAAATCTTCTCTTTCATTTTCCTTTCTTAGATAATGATCATACAATAACAAGCGTTTGTTTTCAAGGAATTCCCAAGTTTCACCAGCAGGCAATGATGGCGCTTATTCAATAAAACCATATTGGTCTTGTCTCTTGGAAGTTACAAAGGTTTCTGATTCGTCATCACTTCCCTCGTGAAAAACATCATTTTTTCGTTTCTTTTTCATCTTAGGTTCTAATCTGTATTGCACTGCATGGTGTATTTTTGCTCTTGAAGTCGCTATTCCATTCGTGATCATTTTGTCACCAATTCTATCGCAATATTTGCAACAAATCTGCACCGATCTTCTGGCAAAAATGGTTTCATTTCACGGCCGTAGTTACTAAGCCTTTCTGGACGAAGACCTAATACTATTTCTTCTCTTAAATGAAAGCTCTTGTCTGCTGCTGTCCATTTCCTGAATTGTGTTGATTTTCATCATTATACTGTAGACCATCTGAAATAAAATATTCTAAATCAACACATGTTTTGACAGAATCAAAATTCGAAAAGTTATACACTCTAAATTTAAATCAGTCAAAAGTGACTGATTCGCAGTCAATTTTGACTAATCGAATAATGCGGATTCAACAAGTGACAAATAAGTGAAAAGTGACATTTCAAATGATAAATTTTCAACCAAGAAGATTAATTTTTCACCAAAAAGGACCAATTATCAACAAAATTGAAGAATTTTTGAAAAAGTAGTTGAACTTTACATTAAGTAGTAGAATTTTCAATAAAATAAGGATGATGATTTATGGTTTTTAACAACTAAATCAAATCGTTGATTTAATTTTTATATTCTTTAATAAAGAAACATTTTCACTAGAAATTCATAAGATATTTTTAATAAATAAATTGTTTATCTGAACTACTTTTCAGCAAGATACCACATCAATGAGCATACTTATCCGATTAATGATTTAAAGATGAACAGTAGCAAGTAAATACAACTCTAACTTATTGAAGAGAGAGAGAGAGATGAGGCATAATAATGCCATATCATAATAAACAGTATTTGTATTTTCAATCGAATATAATTTAGTTTAAGTAATCTAAAATTATCTGAATATTGAGTATAGATATAAATAAGTCACGCTGTATGCAAAAACACACACATACTCTCACGCATGCAAAGTCAATCGAATAAGGTTCATTGTAACTTTAACTAATAAAATCAATTTTGGTCTGAAGTATGTCAGTTCCTTTTACCATCTACATGTATTAATAAAATCAAGGTAAGAATGTGTGGTAAAAAGACGGCATTGTATTCTATGGATCAGATTGACTGATCAATATGGATTAAACATGTGGGTTATTAGAGTTGGACGCATCTACTTATCGGTTTTTTGACGATCTACTTCGATGGTAAAGAGATGATATGTTTTATCGATGGCTCGGACGGTTGGCGGTTATCCGAAATATGAGAGTGAACCCAAGTCGACAAAAATCATAAGCCTTCTAAATTCGCATGGAAGTCGTAGATGGCGTAGAACTAACAAGCTTCGGCAATTTGATCATTAATTATCCACCAATTTAGCGAATAGAATAGAATAATCAATCCACACATAGATGATCATAGGTATAAAAGAACCACGCTGAAATCACACAATATTTTCGTTGTCTAAACTAACCGTTCCACTTTATAAAATTGACATAAACACTATAAAATATATACCTTATTCTGATGCAACAATTACTCGGCGTAAACGTGGTTCACTTGATATAAATTAACTTAGCCCATCTGGCATCGATGTAATCACCTCGAACGTCGACAGAGAAAAGCGGATTTTCCTGGTTCGCTCAAACTTCGCTCATATAATGCTATTAAAAGTACCAATCATAATAATCGCAATTGATCACGTGATCTTTTCGCTTGCCGCGTTCTGACAATTCGGGCGCGAATATATGCGAATCAGTGGTTATTTACACATGTCCTAATTGATATTCAAATAAAATCTCGCACGCCACACAACACATAATAATTGGTTACAGGTTCATTTTGATCATTTATTAAAATGCAGGAATTGCTTGGTCATTAGGAATTACAGACTCATCAATGAAAGCATGCTTCATTGATTTAATCAGTGAAATTTTGACTGATTAAAATTTAGAGTGTACAATATTGAAGGAAAATATATTTTTCAAAGAATATTTTACCAAAACTGTTATCCTTATTGTTTCCAACATTGATGAGATCAACATTTTCTACACAGCCAATTGTATCGGTAAAATGAACCGACGATCCATCAGGCAAAACCAGCAAATTAAGTGGGTCTTCAGCTTTCTCAGTTAACTCTAAGAATATGTCATCTTCGATTTCCATACCATCCATTTCTCTTAAAAGATACTTCAAAATTTGTATCAAAATCGAATAATTTTTAGTGATTACTTATTAAATGTCCTTTGTGAATATTCTTATAAAAATTGATGGTCATAGTCTATTCTAAAAGAGAAAATATACAACACCTAGTAGTTTCCTTCGAGAAGATCAAACTTTTTTTGAGATTCATTTAGAACCTGCTCGATGGTGGAGCCTCTCGCAAATTTTCTTATACTTCCGTCCGGTGACATGATCTTGAATACGGGCATGTTAAAGCTGTAAGAGAAAAGTACAAGTAACTATTTTTCTAGTATTAAAAATAAAGGATAAAGGGAAGTCATACTTCGAATCGTATAATTGCAAATAATTCAAATTCTGTTTCAACATATATAGACACTCGCTGATGAGACAGTTGAACAGATTCTGATTTCAAGAATTTTTCGCCTATAGTTTGAACGCAAATCAAATAAATCTCCCAGCAATAGCATACTTTCATATTGAAAAATGCAAATCGAAACAAAAAAAAATCTCGTCTGATCCTCTCCATGTTAGATTTAAATGTGAAGCCTATTTTTAAATGTAATGTTCATCATTATGTTTTGATAAGGAAGGATACCTCACGCTTCCACAAGCACCTAGTCAGAGAGGCGTTGCAACTAGCCCATATTATGGCTTGATGCATAACTTTGCCCTCAGGTTGTAAATATGGAGTGGTTCGTATGTTAGCAATCGCTTCAACGCTCGACATTCGTATATTTGAATACTGCCCACTTCATAAGTACGAATTTCAGGCCTAATTGTACTTTCCATTATTTCTAGTAAAACATCAACTTTCGTTCCGTCTTCGTGGAGGAAGGTACAAATTTTACCAAGGATGACTCTGTATTGGTAACCGGATTGAACAGTGACAACAACATTTCCCTTCTCGTATAATGTACCTTTTACATTAACCGAACTACATTCTTCAAGATTTGGTGGCAAATTCGCATTTAATGCAGCCTCTTTAATTTCTACAGCAAACAGGTGCTTTTCGAAAAGGAAACTACCGGGTGTTTGTACTTCAAATCTTATATCTGCTTCCAATCGAAGTAGGCTTTGGAGCAGTTCATGTTTTTCATTCAGAGATTTCTTTATGTTAATAAAGTTGTGTAGAAATCGAATTGCCCTTTTAAATTTAAGAATCAAGTCAGGGCAGTGCCACATATAGTGATGCTTTGGTCGAAGATTTATATCAGGGAACGGTGTCACTCTCAATGGCAGATATTCGTAGATAGTTCGCTGCAGGTAAGGCAGACATGATTTATGAATAGCAGGCGCACAAATTATTTCAGTTACCTCAGCAAGCAGAAGAACTAGATTTCGAACTGGATCGTTTATATCTTCACCTTTATTCTCAATTAGCAAAGGGAACAATCTCAAAAACTGAAATATTTGAAAGGCTCCACCAGCTAACATTGTTTTCTCTTGAGAAATTTTGCATGGTTTATCTCTTCTGTCTTGCTTGGAATAGGGAAAAGATTCTATTTGGTTATTTAGGTCAACAAGTGTAAACCATCCCTTCTTTACGATGTCAAGTACGTACATTTGAAGGTCATAAGCGATTACGCCTCCAAATAGATCGTGACCCAGACAAGGAGCTAATCCAGGATAACCCAAGTTATCACCAGAAAAAAATACAAGTTTTCCTTTAAAGACTTCACCTTCTCCCACCTTTACCCCACGTGTTTCTATCAGTTTGAGGTCTTGAACGATTCTCCCGTATACTTTATTATGGACAAAATCTTCCTCTTTGACCAAGGCAATAAGTTTTATGTTATTAAAATGAGAGCGTAGGTAGTCGGGTAAATTTCCAAAGCTAAGTTACACACCTACGAGCTTGTTTACTGATTCAGCTGGACCAATTGGATTCCCAGTTTCAAAGGCATCTTGAAATCCCACGCTACTTATCACAATACCGGAATTTTCAAGCGAAATGCTTTCTTTATAAATGCTTCCATCTACAAAGTCTGTAAGGATGTCAGAGTCACCCAACTGACGATCAGCAGTAAGCCCTCTTTCGACAGATTTGTCTTGAAATAGACGCTCCATTGTTTCTTCTGTAGAAAAGTAATGAAAAAACTTTTCTTTAGGGGCATCATCTGGAGTGATTCGAATCTGCTCTGGTTCCACGTGCGAAAAATTTTCTTTGAAAAATTTTTTTCTCTCATAGTTAGTACCCAGGATATCATTGCTCTTCGAAAAGAGGTCACTGAGAAATACATCTTATAAGATCTTATCAACCTCATTTTCTGGAAGATCTTCAAGCAAACGTGTTCGCAAATTTTTTCTCATGACATCCTGACTCTGTTTATGACAATTACTCACTTCAGATACTATGTACTGAAGTGTGCTGACAGGAATCATATACTGACATTCAAGACTTAGAAAAAGTTGAGCGACATTAGAAACAAATAAATCCGAATCATTTTCAGATTCAGGATACTGATACTGATTATTTGTTTCTTTATTATCGATGTCATCATTCAAAGTATTTTTCTTGTTAGTTGATATATCATTATCTATTCTCCAAAATTCTTGTCGATTTTTGACGACGTCATCGACAACATTATGATTTTCAGATTCTGTATTTACAGAAAAATTTGCATAATCAGCATTAGTTATTGGAATAGCACTTCTGTGTTGTTTCGACAAATGTCCAGTAAACGAATTTCAATTATCGTAAGCTTTTTACAAGGCTTATGGGGACATGTAACGTTGATATGGTTTCGAATGTGGTCCTTCAAGTGTACCAACAGGTGAGGATAAGTGTCGACTTCCTTCTTACACATATCGACCTTGCGAACATATTTTGCTTTATCATTCGCAGCGTGAATCAATTTTTTTTTCTGAATCTTGGGCTTCACATGAATTGAATGCATACTATGTAAATGCCTCCACAGAGACACCTCCTGATCGAAAAATCTTGGACATCTTTTGCACCCACACTGAATCTTTCGACTAACATTTCTGTGGTAGGCGTGATGTCGTAAGTGCAATATTAAAAGTGGTGTCTCGTAAGACCGTAAAACATACTGAAAGATCTGCAATCAAAATTATTGCAATTCAGATTAATTGTTTTTTTTTTTTTTTTTTTTTTTATGAAATCCACACCCAATGGAAGAAATAGTTTTTAGATATTAGAAACACATCATGTAAGCTTGAAGTCGCAAGAATTCTACTGATAAAAGATTCATCGAGTATTTTCTATCCATATCTTTGAGTGTATTGTTATTTGATTATCATAATATATTTTTTTTTATATAAAATCTTTTACGTCCAAGAACCAACATTAGGATAGAAAGAAAACAACTGAACTTGTTGTTTGGCTCTATCGTACAAATTTTATTAGATCAAATAACCCGACCTACCGAGAACCCACTGTCCTCCTCACCAGAGGGATGAGCTATAATAGGTTCATGTGAATTTTCATAAATTTGTATAAAAAAACAAAGAAGTTTAAATTTAGAAGAGAAAGTTTTGTGGGTTATAAAATTGTAAACATTATTAATAAGAAAGTTTTTGATGATAGGTAGAGATCTGTCAAAAGAATATAAAAATGATAAATAGGAACTGGAAATCAAAAGCAGAAATGAGTTAAGCCTTTCACTACAGACAGTTTGTAGTTACCTTAGTAAGGAACAGAATTGATGTTGAAAATGTGATTTAAAAAAGTTTTAGAATGTAAAAAATGAACAACTGGATTGCAGTTTGAAAATTAAAAAATATAAATAAAATATTTATTTGTGATACAAGTGCGCAAAGTAGGTGAGTGTGTGCGAGTGTGAACTTTTCTGCATAAGCCGAAGGCTCGAAGCATGAGCCGGTGGTTAGCGCACGAGCGAAGCGAGTGCGAAAACGTAGACGAGTGATTCGAACTGCAGGCGAATGATGCAATCACACGAGTTACCAATTACCTACGCGCAAGTGTATCACACGCTGTTTTTTGCAACGCCCGTCCGAAAAAGTTTTTGGAGGTGATAACGCAAAATACTAATTTTATATTGCATAGGGTGGAGTGAAGAAATTTTTTTGAAAAAAAAAAATTAATTTGTAAAAAAATTTGATGCAAAAAAATTGTTGAAAACAAAATTTTGTGAAAAAAAATTTTTGAACAAAAAAAATTGTTGAACAAAATTTTTGGAACAAAATTATAAAAAAATGTTGGTTTTCATGCTCACTCTCCCCCCCCCCCCCCCGGGGGGGGGGCACGAAACCCTAAAAACAAAACTTCAATTATTAAAACATTTGTTCAAGTTAAATCTAAATTTATTTCATGAAGATACCAACACCAGTGTTTAAAGTTACCTATGCCAGTGTCTAAAGTACATCAAGGATGATAGAGAGTAGATAGGGATGATAGATAGTAGATAGGGACAGTGGGAATCTCGTTAATCCATTCATGCGCGTCACTAATTAGATGACGAGACATTTGGTTTTTTTTTTTTTTTTTTAAAAGGAGAATTGAAAAATGCATTATGCACTAACCACATTCGAACCTTAAGGTCTTGAATAAATTCTTAACCCTTAAGGAACGAAGGTGAGTGTGGGACTCGCACCCACCAAAACGAACTCCTTTGTATTGCGCCTCAAAATCCGGGAGGCGTCACCCATTAGAGCATGGTACCGAAATTGGTTCCATTGTTAACATCATTGAACGGTAGCTCTCTGATGTTATTTGTGTGAATTGGATAAATTATCCAATTCCTTCCCTTGGTAGTCGTCTGTGTGATGTTCTTGAAGATGTCATGGCATTGAACATTCTGAAGGCTGATAAACCTCACTGTTAGAAAAATCTCTACTACATTTAGTATACATGTAATGAAAGCAAGAATGCATAACCTGAAATTAAATTTAGTATACCAGCGTACAGTACATTTAGTATATTCTTACTGAATTTAGTATACACGTATATGAAATTTAGTATACGCGTGTACTAAATTCTGTATAAATATACTAAATTTACTGTACGTTGGTATACTAAATTTAATTTCATGTTGTGCATTTTTGCTTCCATTACATGTATGCTAAATTTAGTAGAGATTTTTCTAACAGTGCTCCGATTACCACTCTTGATGAGATTGTCTTGAGATCTTTCCGGGAGAATCCTCTTCCTCCTAGATCCTTTGATGATTCTTCAGCCCATACGCTCTTCCAGTTGATGGTGGCGGTTGAAAATATGATCACTGCTTCATCCATTTCCGGTTGTTCTCTCAAGCATGTAGCGATGTCAGGATTTTGGCTGTAGTATCGCTTTTTGTTTCGATGAGCTCTTCCAAGATTGAATTGCTCACCAACTACTTGAGCATCCACCACCAAAATCGTCTGGTTTTTGGTAGCTACTAAATCAGGTTTTCTGAGGCCTTCCTCAGTTCGGATGTGTGGTTTATTTTTGACCACGTAACCCAGATTTTGTAGTTTCTGACCAACATAACTGCTGACGGCGTTATGTCTTTTTATGCGAGTAGCATGATTCCGGAAGCAGTGTTGGATGACATGATTCAGCGTTTCGGCCGCTTGGCAACCTGCTCTGCATGTTCGATCCTTGTTCCTACCTCGTGCTGTTCTTGATCTTGTTGGTAGAGTACTTATTCGCAAGCGACAGGAGTTGATGTAGTCCCTCCCATTTAGGAATTTTGTGCCATCACCTACCCAATCATGTTGGCCTGGCGTCTTTGCCGAATCAGCTAGGCCTCCTCCGTCCACAGAATTGTGGAGTTTGTTTGCCCACCATTTATTTATCTGTTCATGCAAGCCAACGTGTGGCTGGTACACCTAAGCCACCATCAGGTATAGATGCATGAATATATGCATTGGGAGCATCGTGTGGTAAGTTTATCCATCTTCTTACTGAAGATCTTACCATTTTGTCAGCACTCTTTAAAGCGCCAAGCATGACATTCCCCAATGCTAATTGGTGGTATATTTTGGGTAATATCATGGTGCGAAGAGCAAACATCCTTTGCTGTGGTTTTAGTGGTCCCTTAGTGCGATTCTCTAAATCCTTCTTTAGGATGTCATTCAGCTTTATCTTCATTCTTCCTCCCCATGAAAATGGTATACCCAAGTATATCCATGTATCTTCACGTCTGATTGTTTGCAAATTCCTATTATCTACCATGAACTTCGTTGTAATGTCCATGGTTGAGATTTTGTCCTTAGGAGATGGTTTGAAACCCAAGGCAAAGCTTTTGTCAATATTAATTAACAAACCGCATTAACCAAGGAAGTTTACCGTATTGGAAATCAACTTTTGAAGACCACTCGCTGTCTGAGCGTATAGGTTGACATCATCAACAAATGCAGAAGCATGAGACTGTTTTGTCTCCAATTTTAATCCCAACATCATTGGGCAATGTCTCCAATAAACGATGTGTGAGCATGTTGAATATTGGTGAAGATAAAGGATCACCTTGTCGTACACCTCGTTTGGGTATGATTTTATCAGAAATCCAACCTAGTGGATAGTGGATAGTGGATCCTTCCCGATAAACATTTTCGATGTAATCTAATAAATCTCTTGGAATTCCAAAGGATCGTAATGCCGCTATTAGAGCTTTATGTGAAACTGATGGAAACGCTTTAGCCACATCAACCGATGCCATATAGAGGCTTTTGAACTCATTGTGTTGCTTCTTGAGAATAAAATCTAACTTGAAGATATTATCTCTGCAACCATCAATGTTAGTTCTAAAGCCCCTCTGTCGTAGATCAATTAGTATCGCTTTTTCCAACCTAGAAGCCAGAATACGATGTAATCCTCTGACTATTATTGATGGTATTGTTATTGGTCGGTATTTGTCTGGCTCATTCTCATGTCCTCTTTTTGGTATGAAAATAGTTCTAGATGTTAATAAAGTTTTGGGAAGTTTTCCCGTATATAAGATGAGGTTAAAGAGGCATAGCATTAATCCATGCGGTATTTTTGCATACACCCTCCCAGAGATTCCATCAGGACCTGGTGCCGTTGATGTTTCCATCTTATATTTCACTATTTCATCAATAGTAATGGGTTCCCAAACTCCCCCTATTTCATTTTCAGGCTCATCTAAGACGGGTGCATTCTCTGAATTTTGAGTGAGGACATTAACCCAGTATGACTCCATAACGTCCCTTGGGGGTTGAATGGCATCGGTTGAACCGTTTAACACTCCCTCTATGCACCGTCTTCTGTTTTTTCTATAGATGGTTTGACATATAGCGTATTCCTTTCTTCTTTGCTTCCTTTTGGATTGTATAGGATTGCGATTAGGAATTCTTATATTAAGAAAACCTGGCTTAGTAGGCGGAGTAAATTTTGAAATGTATAAAGCCAGCCTAGTAGCTGTTTGATCCTTTGCTTGTGTACTAGTATCGTTACAGATATTGTAAAGATCTAACTGCCGAAATTTGCATTGGCTTACTTGAGGTGGTTCAAGTTGCGCGAAAAATTCTAAGAAAGGACTCTCTTCAGGCGTTGGTTAATCGAGGAGAGACCTCCTGTTTCTTCGTTGCCTTGGTGAGTTATGTGTCTGCCCTTGTTGAAAAATCTGCGTGGCTTCAGCCACCATGTCTCTATATCTTTGGATCTTTCTATGCGAACTTATAGGACTACTTGTACGGTGTAGAAAATCCAACACCAGTGCCATGTTCATATTTTTAGCTCCAGCGATGATAAGTTCATCTTCTCTTCTTGCCATAATCTTTTCCTCCTCTTGTGACTACCATTTATGCGTTCTTGAAGTGTCAACTTTTGAATCGGCAAACTCAGGATGAGCACGCCTTCTATGCACACCGAGCCCTGTTTTTGTTGTGAAGCTCCTTTCGCAACTAGGGAAGTCACATTTGAACAACAACGGTTCTTCATTGGTACCAGCAATTAGATTTGGTTGGCCTGTGGGCCGACCATGGTTTCCGATGCTATTTCTATTTTTTGGGCCAATTGCTTTGTCGGACGAAGAGGGCGGACAACCCGCAACGTCCCATTTCCTTAACTCCGTAACCCTTGAGAGCAATTAAGTTCAAAAAGGAAAACGAAGCACCTACTCACTGTATGTTGTATGAGGGGGGCAGTTCTGTTTTTCTTTCGCTTTTCGCTCAGCTAAAGCGCGATCGCTACGCCCCGAACGAGTAAGCAGTCGCAGGAGGCTAATCTTCCCCCGCACTTGGGTTACCCAAAAGGGTAGCCGGAGGACTCTCATTTATCCATCCAACAGCAAACTCAGGGGAACAAGAAAAATTTTCAAAGTCGCTCGCGCCTAGGTTTGCAAATCTAGTTAAGATAAAGAAAATTTTCTAAGTCGCTCGCGCCTAGGTTTGCAAATCTAGTTAAGATAAAGAAAATTTTCTAAGTCGCTCGCGTCTAGGTTTTCTAGGGAGTATAAGAAAATTATTCCAGGTGGCTCGCGCCTACCTTGGAGAACTAAGGCATGAGTATATAGAAAAATTTTCTAAGTCGCTCGCGCCTAGGTTTGCAAATCCATGAACGACACAAATTTTTCTAAGCCGCTCGCGCCTAGGTTTGCAATTGTCGGACAGCAAGAGTCCCCCAGGTCGGCTCCAGCCACAAGCACGTCAAAGAGAGTCATAGTTACTCCCGTCGTTTAACCGCGCTTGCGGGTCTAATGTCTAAAATAAGCCATCTTCAAAATGCGCATGCGCGAAAATTTTTTCGCGCACAGTCTGCTCAAATAAGGTCCTTTAGGCACCATTTACAAGCATGAAAACGTCAACTCTTGAGGTGGGTGTTGCAAAAACATTTTCATTATGAGTGTCCTGTTTCCATAAATTTACTCAATCTTGAGTCAGTTCTCAAAATCAGATCAGTCCAGTAGTTTATTTTTTACATTCTACAACTTATAAGTCACATTTTGAACATCACTTCTGTTTCTTAATAAGGTTACTACACTGTTAAAAAAGAGGAGTTAAAATCTTTTCCGAAGCATACTCTATAAAAGTCCCACCGTTTAGAGTTAACGGCAGGTGGAGTAGAAGAAGACGAGTTAAAATGTAACTCTTGGAAAATAACTCCCGAAATGCACTGTCCAGAGTTATTTCAATTAACTCCGTTCTGACCCTATAGTTGTCCCACGACACCATCAGGAGTTGATTTGAAGGAGTAAATGTCGCTAAAAAGAAATGCTGAAAGGAGTATTTCACTATATTTAGAAATAGACTCCAGTACTCTGAAAATATTTGATGGTAAAACTCCAGAATTCTAGACGGTCGCTTGTCGCGTCGGTGCGATTCATTATTTAACATATAGGAAAGTGGAATATGTCGACGATAAAAAGAGTGAGATATAGCAACCAGACAAAGAGGGTGAAAACTGTTTATGAATCCGAATTGGGACACAAGGAATTCATAGACACCGGTAAGTATAATTGTATGTAATAATAAGTATGAGCATATCCATGATGCTTTTGAATCTTTTTATACGACTTGAAAAACTTGTGTGGATTATTCCTTTTTAAAATTGGTCATATTTGCATATAAGGAAAATCACTCAATTTAGAAACCCTTTATTATTGAAAATTAATACTAAATCCACTTACTCAGAAATGTCCAGGAATATTTTTCGAGTGCTCCGAAGGCGTATTGGAAACAATTTTCCAAGCATTTGTTTATTAATTTTAAAAGGAATAATACTCACAATTTTTCTGAATGGTACGAAAGGATTGTATATTATATACAATTATACTTACCGGCGTCTATAATGAATTGTTCGTATCCCAATTCGGATTCATAAACAGTTTTCACCCACTTTATTTGGTTACCATATCTCACTCTTTTTATCGTCGACATATACCACTTTCCTAAATATTAAGTAATGAATCTCACCGACGCGACAAGCGACCATCTAGAATTATGCATTCTAGAAGTTTCATGTTTTCGCAGTTTCGCACGCGGTGACTTGCGGCACATGATGTGGCGAACAACTGCGAAGAGAGTGTTTGCAAGTTTTCTGCGAACGCAGCTCCGAACATAAACTCCGTAAGAAGTCCCGTCACGACTGATTAACTCCGGATTGAGCATGGTTTAAGATTTTGTTTCTGTGCGGTGCGAATTAATTATATTCACTCTGAATGCACTTCAGAACCTTTTGCTCTCTCTATTTTACTCTGGAGTAAAATATGCGGAGTTAAATCTATTCGATACTGAGTCGATTTTATACTCTGAAAAACTGTACTCTCAACTCCGCTAGCCATTTACTGCTCAAATTTTTAACAGTGTGATGTCCGATAGAGTCGATCAACAATTTTGATTGTTTTCTTCATATCCTTATATATTTTCTTTCTTTTTGCAGTAGAATTCTTCCTATTTAATTATCTGTTGCAACCCACCTAGAACTTGTCACCAAAAAAACTCACAGTATCTGCCAACCGGGTGCCTGGGTACCCCGCCCACGAAATTGTTGTTAAAAGTCCATTGTAACTTCAAATAACTATGTGTATTCAATCAATATAGAATTATTTATATTCTGGGAAGGTATTCCTACCTGAATATCACAATTTAATTATGTGCAGTGACCTTGATAGTACTGAAACATGTAAAAAAGTGGGCAGCTACAGAGGCGAAAATATTTTACCAGGAACCCGCGTGTATTTTCCCGAAGGTTTTTGGCGTGCTGAATCCAAATCCGAGGTCAGGATTTCTCTAGTGGCTCAGGTTTTCGAGGAATCCTAAACTAAAATGATTTTGTTCCGAAAAGTATCGTGCGTGACTCCTGTCAACTGACGGCTTTCTTTTTGAAACAAGCGGAATGTTTTTGTAACGAGTCGTAGGTGAGGGCGCCCTCACCTACTACGACTCGTTACAAAAACATTCCGCTCGTTTCAAAAAGGCCATCAGTTCACGCTAGTTACGCAATGTACTATTATGTTTTTTAGATTGAGTCACGCCAATCAATAAACAATTTAAATGTATATATTTTGTTATCATTTATAAAATAATCCATATTTCATTTACATATTGTTATAACAAACTTTATTTTTATGATATACTGTACGAAAACCATCCTTTTTCTGTCAGGTACCCGGGTATCCGGGTGGCTCAGCCAGGCTTTTTTTTTTAATTGCAAAATATTTCAAGCTAAAAAATTTCTAAAAATATGTGCAATGCAAATTTCGATAGAAAATCGGTTCAATCACGTAGATTCGAGAAGCATTCGGCCTATCTTTATTAAAAAAAAGTTAGTTAACAAAAAATATGCCGATGGATACCCGGGTACCCGGGTGGCAACACAAGGGTTGAGGGATTTTCTATTTCTTCGAAACTTCTAAAAGTCCTAAATATCTTTTAAAAAGGCGCGAATTTTTCCTAATATTTTTTAAAATCCTGTAAAATAATTTTTGTTTTAAATCTTCTACATTCTTTTTTAACACATCTGAAATATCAAAATATATTTTCCAATTCTCTCAAGAATCGTATAAAACTTATATTTATAAATATATAATATAATATAAATATAAGTTTGAAAACAAGCTGAAAATACGACTTTGCTTGTGAGTAATATCAATATTTGTGTGACTAAAAAAAATAATTTTAAAGCATTCAGTATTACATAAAAATGTTGCTTCATTTATTTATGTATAACAATTCATTTTAAAAACCTTTTTTTATTCAGTAAATGTTTATTATGTTTTTAAACCTAATACACAAAATGTTACATAACGAGGGGATGGGGTAAAAGTTTTGGGATTTTCGTGGATATCGTCTATTTTGGCAATTTTTAACTCTTCTAATAGCGACGAAAAAAATTTGGTCTAGTACAGTTTCGATAGGGGTTTTCACGCCCCTTCTATGGGTGCTACGCATTTTATCGAAAAATAAATAGTTGACCTTCAAAACTGAAGGTCAAAAATAAATTTCACTTTTTTTTGAAAAACGACAGGTATTTTTTTTTTTTTTTGTCTTAAAGGAAAGCCCAGGTTTTTTCCTATGAGACCATGTAGATTAGAAAGTGGGATTCAAATTTGTAATGTATGAAAATAAGCGTTGAGTACTCCGGTACGCTCGTGACACTGGCTCTTGTGCCCCGCGCGTAGTACAACGTGCTACACCTTCATTGTATTGCTTTTACGAAAAGCAATAATACTATATGCTCGTGTTAAATGAGCTTTCGTCACATAAAATTTGTTGATAAATAGCAAATACTTCAATAAGATGACTGCTTAAAAAATCAACGGATATGTATTGTCGGAAGTCAATTGTTCTTCATTTGTTTCTCGTCAGGTTTTTATAGGAAACAAACGAAGATCGCGGCCATTGGAGAGATGAGTTTCAAATTTCATCCGCTAGATGACAAAGCACTAAACATTCTCAAAAGTGAAAACGAAAACCTACTGTATAAGACAAGCATTTATTATCCTTATACTGTATGATGAAATTGGATTTCAAAACGGTGACACCTTGCAGGTTTGGTATATGATTTTTTAATTTATATTTTCGAAAGTTGAGTGATAGCCACGGCATAAAAATATCGCTATATATATTCTACTTTTATTGTAGTTTGGATTTTTCAACTTATGCAGTTAAAATATTAATTTTAAAATAAAATAGAATTTGAAAAAAAAAAACAGTTTTCAAACCTCCGCTACCATTCCCACGCTTTATTATTTTTCAATTCAGTTTTTTATTGGCTATGGCCCCTAAAAAAGGTGAAAACAGTCGAAGAGAATGGACTCAGAAATGCTTCAATCCTTTCAAGAAGGAGAATCATAGCAAGACGAGAAATACACGCCGTATTTCTGAAGGCTTACGACTGCAATTTCCTACACTATCTGAAAAACTAAAAATTTGTGCTTCATGTAGGAAAGAGCTTAGTAAACTAAAAGAAATACCAACGTCAAATTTGGATGACACCGATCAGCCTCGTAATAATGTTCTTGCGGATAAAAACGTTGATGGTGTTAAAACTAATGAAATCATCACGTCAAATGAAGAAGTCATGTCAAATGATGATGAAGATCCAGATTTCTCCTTCGGAAAACTCGAGAAGAATGTTACGCTGTGCAATAACAAATATCATGAGAACTTTAAGTTTGTGCTCCAAAACTCAGCGCATGGATTTCACTGGAATAATGATCAGGCCACAATATTCACATAGTTATTTATTATGTAAAAGATGGAGAACTCAAGCACAAAAGCATGGCAATCATATCAGACAATTTGAGTCATGACACTGTTGCCGTTTATGAGTACCAGAAGATAATTCTGAATTATCTTAAGGCAAATTTTTCAGTCCAAAAGGTGTACTACGTCTCCGATGGAGCAGGTCAGCATTTTAAGAACAAGAGCAATTTTGCTAATATCCTAGCTCACAAGGCAGATTTCGGAATTCCAGCTGAGTGGCATTACCATCCTACCGCTCATGGTAAGGGTGAATGTGATGACTGAGGGGCGAATGTTAAACGAAATGCAGCGAGGTTTAGCCTACAGTGTTCCGCTGAAGATAGCATTCTAGATGCTTCATCTCTATTACAGTGGGCAAAGAAGTACTGCAAGGAAACTGAAATCATCTTTAGCCACTGCTAAAGATCTGAAAAGCAGATTCGATGCTGCAGTCACAATGAAAGGGACTTTGCAATACCATGCATTCATACCTACTGAAGATGGAAGACTTCAATTGAAGAGATTTTCTTCAGCCACGGAATGCGACAATTTCCCAAAAGAGAAAAAACGAAAATTGGAAAAAAAAAGTGAAAACCACTATCACTAAAAAAACGAAAGGCGGAAAGAAAGGCAGATAGAAGACCAGACATCAGCAAAAAAAATCTCCAAACTTCAATTTTACTTAATCCATTAAACCACTTTTTCGACCCGACCTCTAATTCAGTAACTAGATTTTCCAAAATTCAAAATTTTTTCAAAATTCATCAGTGAACGTAATGTAGGCATTTAAATAATGGCAGTCTCAACCCTGCAAATTGAAGAGAGCGTTCAAATATACTAGCATATATTATTACTTTTGAAAAAAAAAAATACCATGAAGACACCACGGTGCGCTGCGGGGCTCTAGCGCCAGTGTCACGAGCGTACCGAAGTACTCAACGCTTATTTTCATACATTAAAAATTTGAAGCCCACTTTCTAATCTACATGGTCTTATAGGAAAAAACCTGGGCTTTCTTTTAAGACCAAAAAAAACAAACAAAAAAACCTGTCGTTTTTCAAAAAAAGTGGAATTTATTTTTGACCTTCAGTTTTGAAGGTCAAATGTTTATTTTTCGATAAAATGCGTAGCACCCATCGAAAGGGCGTGAAAACCCCTATCGAAACTGTACTAGACCAAATTTTTTTCATCGCCATTAGAAGAGTTAAAAATTGCCGAAATAGACGATATCCACGAAAATCCCAAAACTTTTCCCCCTTCCCCCTCGGTGAATACTTATCCGAATGACAAAATTTTTTCCCCATATACTACTATCCAATAGCACAACACTTTGCCTAAGTTTAACTTAGATCGGACAACTTCGACTTTTTGAGTGGGTACACTTGAGAAATAACGCCCCATATGTGTGTATGACATTAAGCCATTTCCCTTCCGGGGTAGGCGTGACTACCCAATTCGGGTATATAACAAAAGTCATTTAGCCCGCATTAAACTAACAAGGTATTTTCCTTATGATAGTACAAATTCAACAAAAAATTGGCAAAAAATATAAGTGTGGGTTTTTTGAGAAAATCGACTTTTAAAATTTTCAGAAAAACTGCCGCCATTTGGTTCATTTTAAAGTTTTTTTTTAGTTTCCTCGCGGATTTCGAAAGAAAGCGATATACTCTACCAGAATCTGAAAAGAAATCGTAAATATCTCGATTAGGTCAAAAGTTATACGAGTTTAAAGAAAAAATTGGGGTTGTTTTGAAAACAAAGCCAAAAATTCAAATACGCATAACTCTGTGAACAATTTTTTTTTCACACATCGCAAAAATACATATCGCCTAATTTCCTCTAAAAAACAACATATTTTGTCCCCGAGAGATTCTGCAACTTTAAGTGTAGAACCTGCCTGATTTGAAATGGATTCGGTTCTTAGTTTTCAGGGCTTCAAAAAATGTGCGAAAGAAGAATTAAGTTCGAGTAGTTTTTCAAAAGACATCCGGTATACGTACGACAATGAAGATGACAACAGACAGACACCGACGTGAAAACGATATTTTCTGACTCAGGGAGCCTCAAAACGTCGACATTTGATGGAATCATCAAAAGTCATTTTTCTCATGAAACCAGTCAGTCGAATTATACAAATTTTCAAGTGTATAGAGCATAAAATTGATTTGAAACACCCCTCCGCACCTACCCCACCTACCCCCTAACCCAGCTAACCCCTAGAAACCACCTCTGCCAAACGACAAGCAGGCTAACCCACCCACCCCTGGGAGCAGCGAGTTAAGTCGCCTATTTTTTTGAAATAATTACATTCGACACCACAGGCGTGCTACACCACGTCCTTCGAACTTAGGGGTAGTTTCTTTTAACTTTTTGAGGGTAGCTTTTAAGTATTACGTTTGACTCAGGATACTTATCGTCCAGCGCCGATTCTCATGAAACTTGGCACAGGGGTAGAGATAAAAAAAACAGGGGTAGAGTTTCGACCAAACTCGCTGTTTCCATGGTAGGTGGGTTAGCCTGCCAGTGGTTTGGTAGGATCCGTTTCTAGGGGGTTTGGTGGGTTAGCACGCTTGTGGTGTCAAATGTAATTATTCCAAAAAATAGGCGACTTAACTCGCTGCTCCCAGGTGTAGGTGGTTAGCCTGCTTGTCGCTTGGTAGAGGTGGTTTCTAGGAGTTAGCTGGATTAGGGAGTAGTTGGGGTAGGTGGGGAGGGGTGTTTCAAATCAATTTTATGCGCTATACACTTGACAATTTGTATAATTCGATTGATTAAGATGCAACAACTGTGCTCGTTGCTTAATCTCATTTTCACCACATTCTAGGGGTGTTTTTGGGCTCCAGCTGAGATTTTTGGGGGTATATGGATTTTTTCGACCTCGGACTCGGATTCAGCGATAAAAAATACATAGGGATGCATGGGTCTAGTTCAGTGATATGAAGTTTAATTTTTTTGTGGGGCTGTGTTATCAATTTCCACCGAAATCTTAAGGAATGTTCTTTTTCTTGGCAGCTTTAAAGAATTCTTTGAAAAATTTTTCAAATGTTTGAAAGTTGAATTTTCTTGTTTGAATCTCTTCAAGCTTCAAAGTCTGTTGAATTCTTTTTTGAAACTTCAGAAGATCATTCAAAATGTTTTGAAATCTTTTCGCATATCCTCTGAAAATTTTTTTTTCATACAAAAAAAATCGTTCTAAATTTACGTAGAAATCATAAGAACCTTTTTTCATTCACTTGAAACGTTTCTAGAGGACGACCAGAAAATCCCGAAAAATGAACTTCTCGAATTGGAAAATTCCTAAATAATAAAATTGCCAACAGTTTTGAATATTATCGAATTTGAAAATTTGCGCATATTAAAATCCCCGTTTGAAAATTGCCGAGTTATAAAATATCCGAACTAGGAAAATCCTGATATATAAAATTCCTGAATTCCTACAGTTAACAAAATTTGTTTTTCATAAATATTATTTATTTAGTAAGAATACAATAACCAAATATTTGCATTAAAAGAATTAGTTTAATTATGAAAAAATTACAATCTTGTAACGTTTCGTCCTCAATCTGTTGGTCGTCGTCAGGCAACTTATACCTAATAAAAATGTTATGGAATTTAGCCAATTAAAAAAATTGCAATATCATAGAACCAATTATGAATAATGAATTCAGCTTACCTCAAAAAAAAACTATTTTCGATTCAAAATAGTGGTCCCATGAAAAAAATTGAAACGATTACCGAAATTTTCAATTGGGAAAATCGGAAAAAAAATAAAGGAGACTCCCAATACTCAAAGAGTTTCATTTTTGAAATTTCAAGAGTGAACCGCAATAGTCAAACGACGGACGGAGTGATAAGACGTAAGTTATGTTAGAAATATAGTACAAAGTTTCTCATATAGAGAGCGCATTCAACTACAATCAAAATAGCGCGCCAAGGCATTATGCATTTGGAAATTCAATTAATTATATTGTGGTAACATCTATTTATATAAAGTATTTCTGTATTTAAATTTATGGAACGATTCTTGAATTTATTTATGAATATCGATTCTCAAATTATTATTTTATAAGTGTCATTTTCTTTATGTAAAATCTTTATATTATCGAAATTAAAATCAAAAAGGTGGTCAAAATTTTAAGAGTGTTGTGACAAACCTGCGTTTTAATTGCCAATTCTGCAATCTCTCCTATGTTCTGTTATTCTCGTTTTTAATCTTCTGCCAGTTTCACCAATGTGCTGGAACTATTGTAAATTTCATTACTTCTTTATTCAATAACACTTTCTATTAAAATAGACCAAAATGGACCTAAAATGGAGGCTGATAGTGTCTTCCATTGGATCACCTACTTATAATTTTGCCAAATTTTTATAAAAAATTCTAAAACCTGCTTCCGGCACGACTCAGTCCTTTGTTAAAGACAGTTGGGATTCTAAAGAAAAAAGAAAAAATATACATGTACCTAGAACCCATTCATTATTATCTTTAGATGTGATTTCTATGTTTGATAACATTCCGTTATACTTTCTGATTGCATAGAAGAAAAATTAAAAGTTCACAAAAATTGAACATAAATATCTAACTCTGAAATACTAATAGTTATTAGAACAGTATTCAATAATACCGTTCTCATTTTCAACCAAAAATTTCATAAACAGATATCAGGTTGTCCAATGGGATCTCCCTTATCTCCGATCGCTTCCAATCTTGTTTCAGAGGACATAGAAAATAGAGCACTATCTAAATTAAGTTTTAAACCTATTTTCTATAAAAGGTGCGTGGACGATATATCCACAATAGTTCCTACTGATAAAATTCAGGAATTAATCAATACATTTAATAGTATCGAAGAATCTTTACAATTTACTTTTGAATTGGAAAATAATAACGCCTCAATTTATTTACATATGTCAATTATAAAAACAGAAAATGCAGCTTCAATTATCAATTGGTACAAAAAATCTTCATCGTCAGGGCAATATTTGAATTATAACTCATACCATCAATTGAACCGAAAAGTAGGATTAATAAAGGGATTAATAGATGGATGTATAAAACCAAGTGATTTCGCGTTCAGGAAAGAAAATTTAGATCAATTGAAAATTACATTACAGCAAAATAATTATCCACTACTTTTAATAGAAAGTGTTAAGAAAGCAAGGATTAATGAAATTTACAATAGTTCTAGCAAACATAATAAATGATTAGCTAATTACAAAAAAACTGATCTACGTGTTTCGTTGCCATACGTAAGAGGTTTATTAGAGAGATTGAAAAGTGCTTTGCAAAAATTCAACATTAACGTATATTTTAGAATAATAATTTATAATAATAATCACTTATCAATATGAATTATATAAAATAGTTACAACCTGTAATTTATCATTACCACCATAAGCACCCTACCTTACCGAACATAGATATATAAAACACATTATATGTATATCCGAATACTGCATCATTTATAAATTAATCTTGATGCCTTTTATCATTAATCATCATGATCTATTATTATCAATTATTATTGTTATAAACATTTACTATTTATATTCTGAATCATATTATAAAATTATCTGTCAAATTCTAAGAAACATGAAATCATACAAATGTGAAAGTGCGGTCATTGACGTCACAACCAATCAGAAGATCGGAAGCCCCACGAAGAAACACGCGAGGCCCATCTACTATGGCCCAATTGGTGAAAAGGCCATGAACGTCACAATGATATGTGTCGGCCGACAACCCCTCAAGAAAATGCATCGGAAACACCGGCGCGTGGCCTCCCACCTACGCACTATTCCAGGATCTGGGTCAAGAATGCAATAAATCTTCTCAAAAATGGTCCACAAAGGGACTATTTTTCCACCCCTGATCATATTTTCTGCCTATATATACCCACGTTTTTAAGGGTTCCGACAAATTTATTTTTACCGTCGAATCGCTGCTCTAAAACCCTCCGGAAGGTATTTAAGTTGGATTTATTCAAAGTGAACCAATTATAAACTAATCAAAAGTGAACTGTACTAAAAATATATAAAAACAGTACATTTAATTAAAAGTGAACTATTAATCTAAATAACTAAATTCAGTGACGCCTTACCCTGAAGAGAACCCTCCCCAGCAGTTCGAGAACCAGCTATTGTATCGATATACAATAGCGCAACAAGACAGATCATCCTAAATCGCGAAACGGTATCTCTCACCAGGATTCCAGAAGTTCTTCAAAGGATCCAACAAAAAAGGAGCACTGATCACCTCCACAATCAACAAATAAAGAGTTCCAAACTTTCTGAGCAACAACAACTAAAAATCTTCGGTAAGTTTCCATCCAACATTGCTATCTCCTATTACTTTTTATTTTAATTCCATTAAAATTCTCGTCACTGAAGTATTTTCCTTTTTTTTAAAGGGTGGACACCAAGACAAGGTTTCCTGAAGTTCCTGAAGTTACATGTCGCGGCAATAAATTGAAAACAATCAAAACAATTTAAACAATATTCACATATCACACATTTGTAAAATTCTTGACAATAAAATATAATTTTATATCTTAAATTCAATTATTTCAACTTTTCGTCTTGCTTGTTCCTCAATCCATGTTTCCTATTTTTTTTACAAATTTAGGATCAAAAGGGGAGGAAGTAGCATAAGTTTAGATTCAATTAATTCATGATGAGGTAAGTGAGTCTCCTCCCAGACGTAACAATATTATAAACTATGTATATTCAGTGCATTGGAGCATTTCCTCACTGTGAATTTTTCTTCGACCGTTTTTTAAATAACATAGTTATTCTTCTCGAATAAAATTTAATTTGGTCATACGG
>CAKNXH010063448.1:0-18140 GCA_932178445.1 Andricus quercusramuli
AAAATCAATCTGTATCATATTCACATAAAATTTAGGAATATTTATAAAAGGTTTTAATATTTTTCATTTTTAAAATCAATTTATACTGAGTACAGTTTTTATTTGAAATTTCACGAAGGTTTTTTGTACCATGCTTGACCCTATCAGGGCAGAATCAAGAAAAAATATTCTGAAAATATGTTCATTAGTTATTAAAATAAATAATATAATTTGGTCAAATTGTCTCGTCCTTTAAAAATCATGAGATATTTCTTTATAAAACAAATTTTCTCACATTTACTTCACAATTATTCACAATTAATTTCCAATTACAATTGTTTCACAATTAAAATAAAATTGTAAAAACTGAATTTTGTAATGTTGAGATAAATATTTTAAGATATTGAAGGTTTTATAAAGTTTTTATATATTAAGAAAGCATATGAGGTCAAGTTAATAATTTTTCGGCTTATCTCTTAAAATCCCCAAAATTGTGATTATAGCCTAAAATAGCACGAAAAGAAAGGTGATTATCAGAGGTAAGCATACAGCAAAAATGTTGACTAATTAAATAAATTAAAAATAATAATTATTTATTATCATTTTAACTGCACAATATTTAAAATCGATTGGAAAATAAAACATAAATAATGAAAAATGAAACCAGTTGAAAGTGATAGATATTATTAACCTATAATTTTACAATCCCATATACAATATTCAATATATTATTGAAATTTATAAACCTCCAGTGTCTTATAATGTATTCCCTGTACAATCAGATTGTCTAAAACATTCCATGAGAATTCCTGAAAGAAATAATCATTAAATATCTCAATACTTCATCACATGTATTTAAAGTCCTTCAGGTGTGAATTTTTGAAAACAAAATTCAACCCAAAGCTCGTAATAGCCAACGAAACCGAATCGTGAAGTCGGGCGAGCTCGGCCCTAGCCTCGGGTACGTGCTCGTGCATTTTCGGCTTTACACGAGGCTGGCCGAGTTGACCGTCGAGGAGAGACACCGACCACGTGATGTAAAGGAGCAAAGTGGGGGAACCCTTCCCCTTCATTCTTGGGTCGCTTTTCCTCTCGCCTTTTCTTAGGTCGTTTTTGCTCTCGCGCGTTTTTACTTCGCTTCTGCGTACGTTTTTTTTTTAGTTCTCTTTTGCTTTCAGCGTTTCAATTATGCATTAGATTTTTGTTCAGAATTAATCTTTTTGGTTGAAAATTAATATGATTTGATTGAGGATCCAATTATTTTATTAAAAATTCGTCTTTTTTGGAGAAATTGAACTCTTTTGTGATGTAAAATTAAAATCTGTTTTAGTTGAAATATCTTTTATTATATTTTTAATTGGGAATTTATCTTCTTCGTCCAAAATTCGGTTAAAAATTCATTAATTTTGTTAAATATTCATAATTTTAGTTGAAAATTAATCTCTTGTTGAAAAAGTTACTATTTTGTTAAAAATTTGCCTTTTTTGGTAGAAAGTTAATCATCTGGTTTGGAAATTTATCTTTTTGGTTCAAATTAATCTTTCTTGGCTGAAATTTCAACTCATGTTAAAAATTCTCCTTTTTGGTTGAATTCAACTACTCATCATTTGACATTTTTTTTCAAATATCAATTACTATATTTTTGGTGGAAAATTCATCTCTTTTGGGGGAAAAAGTTGAACTCCTTTGTCAATAAATTAATATCCTTCGTTGAAAATTGTTTGAAAAATAAAAATTTCTTAAACTTAATTTTTTTGTTGAATTATAAATAAATTTTGTTCGATAATTATAATATTTAAATAATAGTAAATCATAACAGTTTTTGCGGAAAATTCATATTTTTGGCTGCAGATTTAGTTGAAAATTTATCTCTTTGGTTGAAAATGTAACTATTTCGTTACAATTTTATCCTATTACAACCCCTTTGCAACCCTTACTCTAATTTTTCAACAAAAAAGGTAATTCTAAACCAAATATTGGAATTTGTAACCATATAGATGAATTTTCCAACAAAAAAGAACTAATTTTTTGACAAAGTAGTTCAACTCTTACCGTAAAAAAGATGAATTTTCAAACGAAAAAATTAATTTTTTGACAAAGTAATTCAACTTTTACCGCGAAAAGATGAATTTTCAACGAAAGCTGTAATAATTAATGTTTAAAAATTTTTTTAAATCTTAATTTAAAATAAAGATGAGTTGAATTCAATCAAAAAAGCGAATTATCTACAAAAGTATTGAATTTTCAACCAAGAAAGATTAATTTTCTGTCAGAAAACACGAGTTTTCAACCAAATTAATTACATCATTAAGGAAAGATATGAATTTTTAACTATAATGATGAATTTTCATTAAAAAAAGTGAATTTTTAATAAAATAGTCCAACTCTTAACCAAGTGGTTTAATTTTTACCAAAAAACAAGTATTCTCAACAAGAAATGTAATAGTTGATATTTGAACTAAAAAATATTTTAACTGTTAATCAAAAAGGGTTGGATTTATTAAAAGAAGACAAATTTTTCAAAAAAAAAAAAGTTAAATCCTCAAACAAAATAGAATAATTCTTAACCAAACAATTGAATTTTAAATTATTCCTAAAATTTTGAAACAATTTTTCCGATGAATCTTGCAGATTCTTTTAAAACTTTTAAAAATTTTAGTCATTTGAAAATTTTTCTTTTTAATTGTAATTTTTGTTGAGCATTCCAAACTGCAACCCTTCTAAATATCTTTTAAAATGGTTTGAATGTTTCCTTTTGTTTTATTTTGCAAAATTAAAAACATCGCCTTAAAATCTTCCAAATTCTGTTTTCACAATGTTGGAAATCTTTTAAAATGTTTAAAAATGTTTTTAAATATTCTCTTAAAATTAATTTTTCAAAAATAGGTTATTTGAAATTTCCCCAGGAATCTTAAGAAAAATTTTTTATTATCTTGAAACCTTTAAAATCTTCAAGAAGCTTCGAAATTTGGTTTGGAACCTTCCAAAATCGACATTGTTTTCAATTTTTTGGAATTTTTTCAAAACTTCTAAATTTCCTTGAAGTGATTGGAATTTTTCCTAGGAAGCTTAAAAAAAGTTTTTTATTCTCTTGAAACTTTTCAAAATTCTTAAAAAGCTACTAAATTTTTTGATACAAATCTTAAAAAATTACATTTTCTTTAACATTTTTTGAAATATTTTCAAGTTTAAAATAATTTTTGAATCTTTTCAAAATTTCGAAATATCTCTCAAACTTACTCAATTTTTTTTTTTAATGTTGTAATCATGCAAAATTGAAACATTTTCTTTGAGATCTTCTACATTCTTTTTCGAAATTTTATAAAATAATTTGAAATCCTTTGATATCTTGTGAAATCTTTTTCAATTTTCTTTTAAAATTCTTTTTCTCAAATAAAACATCATTTTACATTTTTCCAGTAACAACAATATATGCGAAATCTTGTGACTACAACTTTAAGTTCAAATTTCAATTACAGACCTGTACTTGTTTTTTTTTTATTTAAATATAAACTATTTAAAAGCTGAATATACTTTATAAATAACAAATTTATGTATTTTTCAGCACAAATCCTGCCTGTTATGGCCCAAAGGGCACAGGCCACGACCAGCACGACATTTGAACGCCCAAAACGACTTGTAGACCCATCCCCTACCCGTCTTGGAATCGTTCCTGAAGAATGGTTCACATTTTTCTACCAGAAAACGGGAGTCACAGGTAATTAATCTTCAATTTGTTATAATACACCAATTTAAAATTAATTCAAATTTTTTAAATATCAATACGAGCGTTCAAACTTTTAATTTTTATTATTCAGGGCCTAAAAAGTTTGAAATTTTGGACTACAAATCTTTTGCATGTCGATATTCGAAGTAGAAATATTGCTTTTTCAACAATATAGATGAATTTTTTACCAAACAGTTGAATTTTCAACCAAGAATATTAATTTTCAACAAAATATATGAATATTCCACCAAATAGTTAAATTTGGCACGAAATAGTTAAATTGTCAACCAAAAAAATAAAGCGATAAAAAACAGATAAATTGTAAACTAAAATTACGAATGTTCGACCGAAAAAATGAATTTTTAACAATTTAGTTCAACTTTTGAGCAAGTAGAGAAAA
This sequence comes from Andricus quercusramuli, assembly GCA_932178445.1. Lineage (NCBI taxonomy): Eukaryota > Metazoa > Arthropoda > Insecta > Hymenoptera > Cynipidae > Andricus > Andricus quercusramuli. The sequence continues at coordinate 4,107 of CAKNXH010063448.1, forward strand.
TTTTCACAAAATACATGCATCCTCAACCAAAATATATTAATTTTTAATTAAACAATTACATCTTTAACCAAAAAGATTAATTTCCAACGAAATAGTTGAATGTTTAACTAAAAAGATGGATTTTCAACAAAATGCATGAATTTTCCACCAAATAGTTATATTTCCAACCAAAAATGGAATAGTTACATTTACAGTTAAAGAAATTAATTTTCAACCAAAAAAGTTAATTTTTAACAATATAGTTCAACTTTTAATCATTCGTACTATTTTTAGTTGAATTCTAAAAAAAACAGGTTAATTTTCAATCAAACAGTAGCATTTTTATACAAAAATATTACATTTCTACTGAAAGAGATAAATTTTCAAACCAAAAGACGAATTTTATACATAATAAATGACATTTGTACCAAATAGTTGCATTTCCAACCAAAAATAGAATAGTTAAATTTAAAGTAAAAGAAATTAATTTTCAGTTAGACAGTTGCATTTTTAACCAAAGAATATTTAAGTTCTGCCGAATAGATAAATTTTCAAACCAAACAGACGAATTTTCAACAAAATAGCTGAATGTTCAACTAACAAGATTTTTTAGTCCAAAAAGAAAACAAATTTCAAATTAACTTTATTTTAATAATAAATTTAAAAATAAATTTATTACGGATCTTCAATTTCAAAAAATGTAACAATGCATTCCAACTTTTAATCAAGTAGCCGAATTATCTAGAAAATAGTTGAATCCTCAAACAAAACAGATTATTTTTCAATCAAACAATAGTATTTTTAACCGAAAAGATTAAATTTCTACTAAAAGAGGTGAATTTTCAAACCAAAAAGATGAATTTTCAACGAAATAGTTGAATTTTCAACAAAATAGTTGAATGTTTAACTAAAAAAATGAATTTTCAACCAAGAAGATTAATTTTTAACAAAATACATGAATTTTCTACCAAATATGTAGTAAAATTTTTAACCAGAAATTAAAGTTAGATTTCAAGTTAAAAAAAATGAATATTTCACAAAAACATTTTTATTGCATTATTATTACATTATTATTACAAATCTTCAACCGAAAAATTAATTTTTATAAATTTTCTCTAACTTTCAATCAAGTAGACAAATTTCTCACAAAATAATTGAATCCTCCACCGAAACAGATTAATTTTTAATCAAATAGCATTTTAAGCAAAAAATATTAAATTTCTACCAGATAGATGAATTTATAAGCCAAAAAGATAAATTTTGAACAAAAAAAATTTTTAGTCAAGAAGGAAAAAAACTTTCAATTAAATTGTTGAATGTTGAAGCCAAAAAGACTAAATTTCTTTGAAACAGTTTAATGTTCAACGAAGAAGATATTTCTCTACCAAAAAGATACGTTTTTAACAAAATATTAACATTTTCAACAAAAAATGTAACAGTTGATATTTCAAATCAAAAAGATTTTCGTTTCAAAAGAATAAAAAAAACAGTTGAATTCATCCAGAAAAGAGAAGTTTGTAACAAAATGGTTGACTTTTCAATCAAGAAGGAAATGCGAATTTCAACCAAATCATGGATTTTTCAAGTTGAACATTTTCGACAAAACAGTTGAATCTTCAAAAAAATGTTCATTTTAAACCCAAAAGGACGAATTTTCAATTAAATAGTATACATTTTGAATTCATTTGGAATTCACCTTCAATTCTTATTAATTTATTCTGATTTTTTAAAATTCTTTTGAATTTCCTTGATTTTTTAATTCACCCAAAATTTAATGAATTTAATTTAATAAAAATAAATTTGCCCTGAATTCTCTTCGCCTTGAATTCTATGAATTTCATCGAATTCTTCTCATTTTCCTTAAAAATTCCCCTAAATCCATTCGAATTTTATTTAATTTCTTAGTTTATTTTATTTATATATTTTTTTTCTTGAATATGCCCACATTCTTTTGAATTTGTCCTGAATTCTGTTCACTCCCAATTAAGTTAATTTGATTGCATTTTTTTTTTTTTTTTTAATTTTTTTCCATTCGTTCAAATTCTTCTGATTTTCATCATATTCTATTGGATTTCCTTTTTTTCTAAATACACTCCAAATTTAATTAACTCAATGAATTTCCCAAATATTTTGGAAATTTTTTTAATGTTTTAAAATTTTTTCAATATTTTTTATTCTTTGTTTAATTTGCTTAAATTCTTCTGATTTTTATCAAAGTTTCTTTGAGGTCCCTTGAATTGATCTAAATCTACTCCATATTTAATTAATTCAATGAGTATTTTAAATATTTTAGAATTTTTTAAATATTTTTAAATTGTTTTCAATTCACTTGATTTTTTTTAGATCATCTTGTATTTCTGTTAATTTTATGGATTTTTTCGCATTTTCGTTAAATTTCACTAAACCCATTCGAATTTTATTTAATTTATTAGTTTTTTTTTCTTCAATATGCCCACATGGTTTTGAATTCTCCCTGAATTCTGTTCACTCCCAATTAACTTAATTTGATTGACATTTTTTTATTTTTTAAATTTTGTTTAATTTACTCGAATTCTTCTGATTTTCATCAATTTCCTTAAATTTTTCTAAATCTACTCAAAATTTAATTAATTCAATGAATGTTTACAATATTTTTGTATTTTTTAAATGATCTAAATGGTTTGCATTTCACTTGATTTTTTTTAAATTTTATTGAATTCGCTTACATTATGTTGAATTGGCCCTGAATTCTGTTCACTCCCAATTAATTTAATTCAATTGAATTTTTAAAAATTTCGTTTAATTCGCTCAAATTCTTCTATTTATCATCAAAGTCTCTTGAATTACCAAATTTAATTAATTCAATGAATTTTTTCAATATTTTGGAATGTATAAAAATATTATTTTTTTAAACTCGCTTGAATGTTCTTTTAATTCACCTTGGATTATTATTATATCGAATTCTTCTGATTTTCCTTAAATTCGGTACGACTGAAAAATTCTGAAAAATAAAATTCCCGACACTGTAAAGTTCCCTAATAATAAAATTCCCGAAAAGTTTATATTATTACCGAATTGGAGAATTCCCAAATAATAAAATTTCCGACAGAAAATTGCCGAATTTTAAAATTCCCGAATATAAAGAATTAAAAATTGTAATTGTAATAATGTAATGGATTTTATAAATGATACAATTTTAATTGTTTAAATTCGGGAATTTTCCAGTTCGGTAATATTATAAACTGTGGAGAATTTTCCAATTCGTGAATTTTACAGTTTCGGGAATTCTATTTTCAGGATTTTTCAGTCGTCCCTTAAATTCCGGTAAACCCATTCGAATGTTGTTTAATTCATTAGTTTATTTTTTTTTAATTTCTTCACTTAGCTTACGTTTTGTTGAATTGGCCCTGAACTCGCTCAATAAATTTTTTAAATATTTGAGAAATTCTTTTAATGTTTTTGAATTTTTAAAATCCATTCTAATTTTTAATCAAATCATTACTTTAGTAATATATTTTATTTTCTTCAATTCGCTAACATTCCGTCGAATGTGCCCTGAATTCTTAAGTACACTCCCAATGAACTCGATTTGATCAACATTTATTTTTTATATTTTGTTTAATTCGCTTAAATTCTTCTGATTTCCATCAAAGTCCATTTGAGTTCCCTTGAATTAATCTAAATCCACTCCATATTTAATTAATTAATGAATATTTCAAATATTTTGGAATTTTTAAAATATTTTTAAATTGTTTTCAATTCACCTGATTTTTTTTATCATCTTGGATTTCTGTTAATTCTATCGAATTCTTCTCATTTTCCTTGAATTCCACTAAATCCATTCGAATTTTATTTAAATCATTATTTAAACAAATTTTTTTTTTCAATTCCCTTACATTATGTTGAATTTGCCCTAAATTCTGTTCACTCGAAATGCACTCAAATTGAATGAATTTTTTTTATATTTTTTAAATTTTGTTTAATTCGCTCAAATTCTTCTGATTTTCATCAAATTCTCTTTAATTTCCTTAAAATTTTCTAAATCCACTCCAAATTTAATTACATAATTCAATGAATTTTTAAAATATTTTGGAATTTTTAAAATGTTTTTAGATTGTTTTCAATTCACTTGATTTATTTTTAATTTATTGAATTCGCCTACATTCTGTTGAATTGGCTCTGAATTCTCTTCACTCCAAATTAACTCAATTCAATTGAATTTTCAAATGTAATTAATTCAGCGAATTTGTTAATATTTTGGATTGTATAAAAATTTTGTTTTAAATTCACTTGAATTTTCTTTTAATTCACCTTGGTTTTTTATTATGTCGAATTTTTCTCATTTTCCTTAAATTCGGTACGACTGGAAAATGCTGAAAAATAAAATTCCCGACACTGTGAAATTCCCTAATAATAAAATTCCCGAAAAGTTTATAATATTACCGAATTGGAGAATTCCTGAATAATAAAATTCCCGAATTATGAAATATCCGAACTAGAAAATTCCCAAATTATAAAATTCCCGAATATAAAGAATTAAAAATTGTAATAATTTAATGAATTTTATAAAAGATACAATTTTAATTGCTTAAATTCGGGAATTTTCTAGTTCGGTAATATTATAAACTGTGGAGAATTTTCCAATTCGGTAAAAGTATAAACTGTTCGGGAATTTTATTATTCGGAAATTTTCCAATTCGTGAATTTTACAGTGTCGGGAATTCTATTTTTCGGGATTTTTCAGTGGTATCTTAAATTCCTCTAAACCCATTCGAATTTTATTTAATTCATTATTTTATGTTGTATTAAACAAAATTTCTTCAATTAACCTACATTCTGTTGAATTGGCCCTGAACTCGCTTAAATTGTTCTGATTTTCATCTCCTGAATTATCTCCAATTTTACTAAAATTAATGAAAAATAAATAAAAATTAGTGGATTTTATGGATCTTTATATTTTTTTAATTCATTTTAATTCATTTGCATTTAACTTAAATTGATAAAGTTGCAAAATGTGTCGAACTACACAACAATTTAGGACCTGATATTACTTTTCTCAAAGATTATCTAATCAATTCTTTTTCAGGACCTTACATGTTTGGTCTCGGAGTCTCGACCTACCTCCTTTCCAAAGAAATCTACATTCTTGAGCACGAGTATTACTCCGGATGCTCTCTCTTCCTAGTCCTGTGCGGAGGTTATTTCAAATTCAAGCCTCAGATCAGCGCCTACCTCGACAAAGCAATCACCGAGTACGAGAATGAATGGAGCTCAGGAAGAACCCAAGAGATTGAAGCAAATGAGCAGCTCATCGAGAACCTGAAGAAAGAGCAGTGGAGAACTGAAGCTCAGAAAATGATTCTTGATGTTAAGAAAGAGAACATCAAAATGCAATTGGAAGCTGCATACAGAGAACGTGTCGCTCGCGTTTACAGCGAGGTAATATCATTTTTTTCATTTAAAATTACATGGCTAATACAAGGTGTCCAGCGACCTTGAAACTCTTGAAAACCTGGAAATCTTGCATTTTTCACAAGAACCTTGAATTTAATTTTTTGCTTTTAAAACAGTTATTTTATTGAAATGCGAAGAATAATTTAAATCTGTTAGTCTATTATGAAAGAAACATCTCGTTTAGAAGAAATCTTGATACTGAAAAGTCTTTTATTTATCAAGATTTAATTTATCTTTTGTTCATTACAGAATAAATAAAGAGATTTCAAGGCACTTTTGATAGACTGTACCAATTATTTTAGAGATTGCAATGAACAGGAGTTAATATTATATAATTAAAGTTAAGGCTATTATATAGTTAAAGTATAATATAGTTAAAGTATACATTTTTTTGTGATATTCAACTTACAAATTATAAAAATTATTACTTGAAAATTTCCATGTTAATGCAGTTTCAGAATTAGAATGAGCCATGGCTACACAACGGAATTTTCAAGGGGGCTAGTCGGTTTTTGAATGTACCCCAGATTTAAAAAATTTACAAAAGATTAAAAAAGATTTCAAAGATATTCAAAGATTTTGAAATAATTAAAAGGATTTTGAAAATTTCACAAAGATACTATGGATTTTAAAGATTTAAAAACGGCGTCCATGCCAGATTTCAAAGATTTCACAAAGATTTTAAATAATTCAATGATTTCAACGTATACAAAAAATTTCACAAACAAAGATCTGAGAAAGATTCAACAATGATTTCAAAAATTTCAAGAATCTTAAAGAATTTTAAAAAGGCGTGTACACTAGATTTAACAGAATTTTAAACTTTTAAAACATTGCAAGGGTTTTAAAGATTTGAAACAGCATATAGTAAACCAGGTTTCAAAACATTTTCAAGATTTGAAACGATTTCAAAATTTTTTGGAAGATTTCAAAAGATTTCAAATATTTTAATGATTTCAAGTTAATACAAAAGACTTCACAAAGATTTGAAATATTTCTTAAAATTTTCATTAAGCTTGCAAAATAATACAAGAATTTCAAAGATTTAAAAAAGGATACAGTACACCAGATTTCAAAACATTATTAACGATTTTAATTTTTTCCCTCATTTCAAAAGATTTCCAATATTAAAGTGATTTTAAATGAATACAAAAAAATTCAGAAAGATTTCACAAATATTCCAAAGAATTCATAAGGATTTGAAAAGATTTCAAGAAATTCAAAGATTTCAACAAGGGTGCAGTACACAAGTTTTCAAAGATTTTTATCGATTTCAAAATTTGTTGTAAGATTTCACAAAGATTTCAAATATTCTAGTGAGTTCAAACGAAAACAAAAGATTTCACAAATATTTCAAAGAATTCATAAGAATTTCAAAATATTTTGAAAGTTTCAGATTTCAACAATTTTCAAAACAAATTTTTCGAAAAAGCTCATGGTACACCAGATTTCAAAGACTTCAAAACATTTCAAAGAATTCAGAAGTTTTCAACAAATTTGAAAAAATTTCAATAATTTCAAACGAACACAAAGGATTTGATAAACGAAGACTGAAAAAAGAGTTCACAAATATTACAAGGACTTCATAAAGTTTTCGAAAAATGTCCCAAAGATTTCAAGGATTTCAAAGGTTTTACAAAAATTTAAAAATATTCCAAAATATTTCTCAAAGGTTTCACCGAAATATCCTGATTTCTCAAAAATTTTAAATACTTCCAAAGATTTGAACGAATTCACAAAGATTTCAAATTATTGCAAAGGTTTCAAAATGTTTCAAATGTTTCAAAAATTAAAAAATATCCCCAAAGATTTCATGAAGAAAAAAATTAAGAATTTGTTTATTTATGGTTCTGTTTTCTTTAGAATTTTTTGGCCAATAAAAAAAAATTGCTCTTTTTCAAATGTATAACAAACCGTTATTTTATTTTTTGATATAAAAAAGGAGACCTGGAAAAACTTGATGTCTTGACCCTGGCAAACCTGGAAAAGATCTTGAATTGAAGAAACCGTTTCTTCAACATACATTTTTTTAATTAAACAAAAAAATTTAAAATTATGAAAATCATTTTAAATTAAAGAAACCTTTTCATTTTCTCTGGGTACACTGTCTGTTTCTTGTCTTTCTATATACCAATATTTTACAACTGTTTCTTATAAATTAACAAAGTAGTTCAACCATACAGCTGAATTTCTAACCAAAAAAGATTAATTCTCCATAAAAAAAGTAATAGTTGATATTTTAACCAAGAAAAGATTTGCATTTTCAATCAAAAACAGTTGAATTGAATGAAAAAGGACGAATTTCAACAAAAAAGTTGAATCTTCAATCAAAACAGATTAATTGTTTTTCAAACAGTTTAATTTATAACGAAAAAGATGAACATTCTACCAAAAGAAATAAATTTTCAAATCAAAAAGACGAATTTTCTACCAAGAAAGGTTTTTCAGTCAATAAAGTAAACAAATTGTATTCAAAATGTTGAATTTTCAAGCTAAACAGATGAGATTTCAACAAAAGAGTTCAATTTTCAACCAAATAGTTCAATTTTCAACCAAAAAGATGAATTTTCAACCAAGGAGATTATTTTTGTACCAAAAAATTAATTTTCAACCAAAACAGATTATTTTTTCACTAGACAGTTGAATTTTTAATCAAAAAAGATCAGTCTTCAACAAAAAATGTCATGGTTGATATTTTAACAAAAAAAATTTCAATTTCAAATAAAAAAATTTGTTGATCAAACCAACAAAAACAAATTAACTTTTTTGTTGAAAATTCAATTGTTTTGTAGAAGAGTTTTTTTGGCTTGAACATTCAACTATTTTGTGTGAAAATTGAACTTTTTTGTTGTAAGATCATAATTTTGGGTTGAAAATTTAACTGTTTTGTAGCAAATTCCTCGTTTTTTCTTAAGCTTTCGAAAATTGGGTAGAAAATTCAACTATTTGGTTGAAAATTAACATTTTTCTTGTAAAACCATATTTTCAGAGTCAACAATTAAATTGTTTGGCTGCAAATTAACTTTTTTGTTAAAAATTCATATTTTTGAGTTGAATATTGAATTTTTTTGTAGAAAAGTCGTTTTTTTTTGTTTGAACATTTTACTATTTTGTTTAATAATTGAACTTTTTGAAAAGGAACTTTTTTGTTAAAAGATCATATTTTCGGGTGGAAATTCAATCGTTCTGTAGAAAATTCTTCTTTTTCGTTGAAAATTCATCTCTTTGGTTCTAACTTGAACTATTTTGTTGAATATTTTCATTTTTTGTTACATTCAACTGTTTTTGATTTAAATTACAATCATTTTTGTTAAAATATCATGTGTAGATTCATCACTTTAGTTGAAAATTCATCTTTAGAGTAGAAAATTTATCCAGTTCTTTTTTTAACTGAAAATGTAACTATTCCATTTTTGGTTGAAAATTTATGTATTTTGTTGAGAATTCAACTATTTCGCTGAAAATTCGTTTTCTTTGGTTTAACTCAACTGTATTTTATTTCAGATTAAAACACTTTTTGGTTGAAATATTAAGTATTACAGGTTTCGTTACAGATTCATCTTTTCAGTTTGAAGATTTAACTGTTTTGTAGAAAAGTTATTCTTCTTGGCTTGAAAATTCAACAATTTGGTAGAAAATTAAATTATATATTTGAAAATTTACTTTTTTGTTAAAAATTCTTATTTTCGGGTTTAAAATTCAATTGTTTTGTAGAAAATGCGTATTTTTGGTTTGAAAATTGACATCTTTGTATACACCATCTTTGTTGGTAAAAATTTGTAGAAAATTAACTTTTTTGTTAAATTTTCATACTGTCGGTTTAAAAATTCCACTATTTTGTAGAAAATCCATCTTTTTGGCTGTGGATTCAACTATTTGGTTATAAATTCGTCTTCTTTAGTACAATTTAAGTGGTAGAAAGATCGTTTTTTTTTAAATTAATTTTTTTAATCTGAAAACGTAACTATTCCTGGGAATACCCGGAAAATGACAGTGAATTTATTATTTGACCAGGAATTTGACGAATTTTTAGAAAAAGAATCGGTCCAAGTTTGATTTCAACCCTTTTTGAAATAATTAGTTGAATTGTTATCTTTTTCTATTTTGATATCAGTCAGTTTACAATTCATAATTCGAAAATATTTGACTCTAAAAAATTTCCATTTTATATTTAATTTTCAAGCGTACATTTTTCATTTAAAGAATTCTAAAATGCAGTTTTAAAGACTTTAAAAATTACAAATTAGAAGCTTTTGAAATCGACATTTTTTTATAAAAAACATTTTTATAGTTGATCAACTATGAATATACGATTGAAACTTTATAAAATGTTTTCAATTTTAAAATAACTTCAATTAATATATTCATAATTAAAGGCTTTTATCAAATTTCAAATATTGTTTTAGTCTACAATTTGAAAATTAAAATTTTGAAATTTTTTAATGAAGTAAAAGAACAATTGCTTAATATTTAGAAATGTTGGACTGCTTATTTCAATTCAGTATGAAAAAACAAAATTAAAATAAAAAAAAAATTAAATTAAATTAAAACCTCATATTGAAAACTAAACAAAAAAGTTAACTTTGAACGTTACAATTTCAATTGTTCTATTAAAAGAATTGTAATTTTTAATTAAAATTATTGAATTTTTATGTACAATTAAATATTGAAAACCGAGAAAAAATTCCTAAAAAAAATTCGAGTAAGTTGAAGAGATATGTAGAAGTTTTGGAAAGATTAAAGATTAATATTTTTTTTTTTAAATAGTCAAATAATTTTAACGAAGTTTCTACGTATACAAAAAAATTTCTACTATTCTTACCGAAATTTCGGTGCAAATAGCCCACGGCCTAATTTAAAACGAAATATGTATAGATTTTTGCAGATTTCGTACAACAAATTTAGAAGCTTTTTAAGAATTATGAAAGGCTGTAAAAGAATAAAAAACATTTTCTCAAGATTCCTAGGATGATTGAAAATAATTTTCCATTCTTAAAAATTAATTTTAAGAGAATATTTAACGGGATTTCCAAAATTCTCAAAAATGAATCTGGAAGATTTTAAGGAATTTTTTTTAATTTTACCGGATTTTTTACACAATTTTAGGAAAAATTTTCGTGAAAATTCGAATCATTTAAAAAAATGTTTAGAAGTTTTAAACAAATTTCAAAAATAATTTCAAATTTTGATAAATATAAAACATGTGCATTTTTCAAGATTTTGAAATAAAATTTTGAAGCTTTTTAAGGATTTTCAAACTATGTAAAATATAAATAATTTAACTTCTAATTTAAGAAGTGTTCAGCTTGTGAAAAAATGTTACTGTTCAATGTTTCATATTGCTTAAACTGATATAATTTTGAAAATTTGTTGATTCAATGATTGATTCTTTAATTTAGAGCATTGCAAACGATAACGTGTATTTATATTTTTGGAACTGAATCTGCATCTTTGAACTGTAACTTACAAAAGTTAAAAATTTTTACTAAAGTACATTTTCTTAAGATTCCTAGGAAAATGTTAAATGATTTTTTATTTTGAAAAATTAATTTTAAGAGAATATTTAAAAAGATTTAAAAACATTTCGAAAATTAAAAATAATGAATCTGGAAGATTTTAACGAAATTTTTTTAATGTTGCCGGATTTTAAAGAAAATGTTAGGAAAAATTTGAATAAATGTAAAACAACATGTGTATTCCTCAAGATTTTTAAATAAAATTTTGAAGCTTCTTCAGGATTTTTAAACAATTTAATATAAAAATAATTTAACTTCCAATGTAAGAAGTGTTCAGTTTATAAAAAAATCTAATCGTTCAATTTTTAATGTTTCCAGCTTAAAATTGCTTAAAATGATTGAAATTAAATTTAAAATTAAAATTAAAATTGTGGGATCTTATTTTTAAAAAGCATTATCTAAATTCTTGAAATCTTATATTTTTTCAGGTGAAGAAACGATTGGACTATCAACTTCAGTTGGTGAACGTGGAGCGTAGAATCGCACAGAAACACATGGCGCAATGGACAATTTCCAACGTCTTGAAAGCCATCACTCCTGATTTGGAGAAATCCACATTGCAGCAGTGCATTAAAGATCTCCAGGCTCTCGCTCCCAAGGCTTGAGGGCTTTTTAATAATAATTAGAAGATATAGCCTATTAAAACACGACTTCAATCTGAGTGTTTTCGAATTTAATCGAAACATTGGAAAATCTGTACGATATATTACTTTTGGTCTGTCCAAAAATTGGCTTCAATTGACGGTGTGAATCGTTCCCACTGTTTCCAATAAAGTTCTGTTATTCTAAAGGGTCTCCAGTTTTTCTCCGGCTAGTTTTAGTTATAGAATGTAATCGAGACATTAATTTATTCACGATCTACCTTCTTATTTAAATGAAGCAGAAAAACCATTTTTAACTGTGTTGATAACAGACTTCACAGGCTAAAATGCTATAAAAACAGGGGAAATGGGCAAGTTTTCACGATAATTGGGAAATAATTTCTTTTAAATAAAATGAATGTGGGTACTGTATGAAATTCAATTTGAAACGCTTTAAATTCTTAACGTTTCAAGTAAAAATATTACATTTTTAACAAAATAGATGAATTTTTAACCAGATAGTTGAATTCTTAAACAAAAAGATGATTTTTCTTAAAAGGTCATTTTTTGTGTGAAAAATTCAACTTTTTTGTTGAACTGTTATATTTTTTAGTTTGAAAATTCAACTGCTTTGTAAAAAATTCGTCTTCTTGGCTTGAAAATTTAACCATTTCGTTGAAAATGAATATTTTTGGATGAAAATTCATATTTTCGAGTTGAAAATTCAATTGTTGTAAAGAAAATTCAACTGTTGTAAAGAAAATTCGCTTCTTTTAATTAAACATTCAACGATTTTATTAAAAATTCTTTCTTTTGGGATGAAAGTTGAAGTATTTAGCTGAAAATTCAACTGTTTGGTAGAAAATTTGCCTTTTTGGATTTAAAATTCAAATGTTATGGTAGAAAATTGAACTATTACGGTAGGAAGTTCAACTATTTGGGTGAAAATTTATATTTTTTTTTTTTTCAAAAATTCAACTATTTGTTGGAAAGTTGAGTTTTTTCAAATTCATGATTTTGGCTTAAAAATTCAACTATTATGGTGTAAAATTCAACTATTGAATTGAAAATTAACTTTTTGGATGAAAATTAATATTTTTTGGTCGATATTTTATATTTAGGTTATATTTTCGATTCAAAATTCAATTATTGTTGTGGAAAATTCAACTATTTGGTTGAAAATGACCTTTTTGTATGAAAATTCATATTTTTTGGTCGAAAATTCAACTGTTTGGTGGAAAAATAACTTTTTTTCCATTCATATTTTCGGGTTAAAAATTCAATTGCTGTGTGGAAAATCCGCTTTTTTGAATTAAACATTCAACTATTTTATTAAAAATTCGTCCTTTTGAGATGAAAATTAAACTAATTAGATGAAAATTCACCTGTTCGATTGCAAATTAACTTTTTTGTTGAAATATTATATTTTCGAGTTGAAAATTCAACTGTTTTGTAGAAAATTTCCCTTTCTGGATTCAAAATTCAACTATTATGGTAGAAAATGTAACTATTACGGTGGAAAATTCAACTATTTGGTTAAAAATTAAGTTTTTGGATGAAGATTAATATTTTTTGGTCAAAAGTTCAACTATTTGGTGAAAAATTAACTTTTTTTAAATTCATGGTGGCTTGATAATTCAACTATTGTGGTAGAAAATTCAAATATTTGGTTGAAAATTAACGTTTTGGATGAAAATTAATATTTTTTGGTCGAAAATTGAACTATTTGATTGAAAATTAACTTTTTTTGATGAAAATTAATATTTTCTGGTCGAAAATTCAACTGTTTGGTGTAATATTAACTTTTTTTTAATTCATATTTTCGGGTTTAGAATTCAATTGGTGTGTAGAAAATTAAACTATTTTAGTTGAAAATGAAGTTCTTTGTTGAAATTTTATATTTTCGAGTTGAAAATTTATCTTTTTTCTATAAAATTCAACTATTTACTTGAAAATGAACTTTTTGGATGAAAATTAATTTTTTTTTGGTCAGAAATTCAATGAACATTTTGGATAAAGATTCATATTTGTTAAAAAATTCAACAATTTAGAGGAAAATGAATTTTTTTTATTTCATGATTCTGGATTAAAAATTCAATTGTTTTGTATGAAATAAAATTTTTGTGGTGTAACATTAAACTATTTTGTTTGAAAATTTAACTGTGTTATTGAAAATCTCTCTTTTTGGGATGAAAGTTAAACTATTTTTTTGAAGATTCACCTGTTCGATTGCAAATTAACTTTTTTGTTGAAATTTAATATTTTCGGGTTAAAAATTCAATTGTTTTGTAGAAAAGGAGTCTTTTGTTGTTTAAATTTCCAACTTTTTGTTGAAAAATTAAACTATGTTGTTGAAAATTATTATTGTTTTTTTTTAAGGATCAACTATTATGGTAGAAAATTAAACTATCTTATAGAAAATTCGTCTTTTTGAGATGAAAATTTAACTCAATTGTTGAAAAAAAATAATGTTTAGACCAAAAAAGACAAATCTTTAACAAAATAGTTAAATTTTCCTCCAAAAA
>CAKNXH010063448.1:18240-37950 GCA_932178445.1 Andricus quercusramuli
AATTAACTTCTTTTTTTTTTAATGGAACAACATTAATTTAATTCATTTAAAAAATTTAAATTAATTTATTAATTAAAAACCCAATATTATTAAAAACAATGTTTAAGTACAACAAAAAAGTTAATTTTCAACCGAAAATTGTTTGGTTACATTTTCAACTAAAGAAAATTAATTTTTGGCCGAAGAAAGACGAATGTTTAATCAAAAAAGATAAATCGAATTAATTTATCAAATAAAAGAAATAATATTTTTTTTTTATTGAAAATGTAACTATTATGATATAAACTTCAACTGTTTGGTTCACAATGAACATTTTGGATAAAGATTCATATTTGTTAAAAAATTCAACAATTTAGAGGAAAATGAATTTTTTTTATTTCATGATTCTGGATTAAAAATTCAATTGTTTTGTATGAAATTAAATTTTTGTGGTGTAACATTAAACTATTTTGTTTGAAAATTTAACTGTGTTATTGAAAATCTCTCTTTTTGGGATGAACGTTGAACTATTTTTTTGAAGATTCACCTGTTCGATTGAAAATTAACTTTTTTGTTAAAATTTAATATTTTCGGGTTAAAAATTCAATTGTTTTGTAGAAAAGGAGTTTTTTGTTCTTTAAATTTCCAACTTTTTGTTGAAAAATTGAACTGTGTTGTTGAAAATTATTATAATTTTTTCTATGAAAGATCAACTATTATGGTAAAAAATTAAACTATCTTATAGAAAATTCGTCTTTTTGGGATGAAAATTTAACTCAATGAAGAAAAAATATAATGTTTAGACCAAAAAAGACAAATCTTCAACAAAATAGTTAAATTTTCTTCCAAAAATGTTTTTTCATATAAAAGGGGGGAAAAAATCAAATTCTTGAAAATATGAATTTTCAACCAAAAATTTTTCACCTTTTTAGATTTCCAGATTAAAAAATGAATACTCTAACAAGAAAACGAACATTCAACAAAGCAGTCAGTTAAATTCTGAACTAAAATATGAATTATTTTTTGTCAAGTTTCAACCAATAAATATTTAAATTTAAAATTAAAAACAGTTTAATTCAACTAAAAAAGATGAATTTTCAACAAAATTAATTAAATTAAAGAATTGAAAAAGTTATTAATTACCAACATTAAATATTTAACAATATGATTGAAAAATTTAAACAACATTAATTTGATTGAACAAAATTTATTTTCAACCAAAAAGTTGCATTCTTAATTAAATAGGGTAAATGTAATTTAACTGTTTAATTAAAAAAGTATTGCACTAATTTAATTAATTAATAATAATAACCACAGCAAAAACAGTTGATTTTCAATGAAATAGTCAACTGTTGAAAAAATGCCAATTTCCAAACAAAAAATGGATTGGTTAAATTTTAAACCCAGATTTAAATTAATTTTTAACAAATTAGGTCAACTTCCAACCAAAAAAATATGTTAATTTTAAATTAAAGACCGTTTAATTCAATCTCAAGTAGACGAATTTTTAACAAAATTAATGAAATTCAAGCATTAAAAAAGTAAATTTTCAACCAAAAATGGATTATTTAAATTTTCAATAAAAAAAAAGACTTCATACAAAAAAATACGAATTTCCATTAAAATAGTTTAATTTTAAACCAAGAAAGATGTTTCAGTCAAATGAAAAAAACAAATAATGGTCAATAGATGAAAAGCATCAATTTTCAACCAAAACTTCTTTAACTAGTTAAATTTTCAGATAAAAAAATTAATTTTCTACAAAAAAAAACTAACTTTCAACAAAAGAAGTTAAATTGTTAACAAAAATATGACAAATTTTCAACAAAATTCATTAAATTATATAATTACAAAATTTAAATATTTAATAGTATGCTTGAAAAATGTATAAAAAATTAATTTAATTAATTTAAAGAAATTTATTTACAATCAAATTGTTGAACTTTGAATCAAAAAAGATAAATTTAAAATAATTTACTAATTAAAAACCAATATTATTAAAAACAATATTAACCACAACAAAAAAGTAAACTTTCAACCAAAACTTGTTTAGTTAAGTTTTCAATTCAAAAAATAAATTTTTGGACAAAAAAACTTAAATTTTCAAGAAATAGTTAATTCCAAAACCATAACAGATTAATTTTTAACCTAAATATAAATTAATTTTTGACAAATTAGATTTAGTTGCAAGTAAAAAATATGCTAATTGTTAATTAAATAAAAAAAGACGAATTTTCAACAAAATTATTTAAATTAAAAAAAAATTAATTGTTATTACAAAATGTAAATATTCAACAATATGATTGAAAAATGGAACAAAATTAATTTAATTAATTTAACAAATTTTAATTAATTCATCAATTAAAAGCCCAACATTATTAAAAACAATATTAAGTACAACAAAAAAGTTAATTTTCAACCGAAAATTGTTTAGTTACATTTGAAACTAAAGAAAATTAATTTTTGGCTGAAGAAAGACGAATTTTTAACCAAAAAAGATAAATCAAATTAATTTATTAAATAAAAAAAATATTATTTAAAACACTATTATCGACAGCAAAAAAGTTGATTTTCAGTCGCAAGTTGATTAAATTTTCAATTAGAAAAATTAATTTTTTTATGAAGAGATACGAATTTTCAATCAAGAAAGATTAATTAATTTATGAATTTAAAAACCAATATTAGCTAGAACGAAAAAGTTAATTTTCAACCAAAAATTGCTTAGTTACATTTTCATTTTAAAAAAATTAATTTTTGGAAAAAAACTTTTTTTTGAACAAACTAGTTGAATCTTAAACCATAACAGATTAATTTTTAAGCAAGCAGTAACATTCTGGTTGCAATTTTAACCAAAAACGAAGAAAATTTTACCAAAAGAGATACATTTTCAAATCTAACAGCTTGATTGGTTTGTAAAGAGCGCGTGATTCAAACTTTCTAGTAATTGTTTTATATTTTGAAAGTAAATGTATTAAATTTTATTGAAAGTAATCCAGATTACAAGAAATTTATGATTTATTAATAATAATTTATTATGAAAGTAGTAAAAATGGCTTCAAGGAAGGAAATTGGATCCCTAACCTATAAACACACGTATGCAAAATTCGCTTTCGCAACCTTCGCAGCATATGTCAGTGCCAGTGTGGATCAGCTGTTGAACGTCAATGGCTCATCTGCTTACCATCTTTTTTTTATGATTGAGAATAACCAAAATAGTGAAGTTTTCGAATAATTATGGCGTGGTTGTCAGGTCTTGCCGGAAAAGCGGAGCATTTATTAAATAAGATTGACAAAAATACAGCAGCAGTATTAAATAAAGAGAAAAATGACCAACTCGCAGAGGTTATGTGGATGCCTCCGAGTGAAAGGTAAGGAATTTTAATCCGAATATTCTACGCATTGACCTTTTCGCGCTTTCTAAATACTGGCAAGTTACCAGAAATATTTACCTGAGATTTAAATCACACAAATCTGCCTTTTTAGTCTATTTCTTTGGTATTTGAGAGATTGGAGTAGTTTGACAGATTTGACATTTCGGAGTTGTCTTTCCTCTTCTTTCTTTTCAATAAATATTTCAATTTATCTTTTCTTTTTATGTATTTGTCAATAATTCATTATTTATCAACTATTCAATAGATAAATTCATTAATTAAAGTTTGCAGTTAATCAAATATTACGACAATTTCGATCTAATTCTTTGGGGTTATGCCAGTTTTAAATTCTTCAAATCTTTAATTTTTAGAACTCAGTAATGTCTGGGGTGTTCAATTATTTATTAATTATAAACTATTCGACATTATTAGTTTTTTTGTTCGCAATTAATCAAACATTTCGAGAATTTCGATCAGATTCTAAGGTTTGAGCGAGGGTTTGAGGTTATATGCCAGTTTTAAATTCTTCAAATAATCTTTAATTTTTAATTAATTTTTTTAAATTATAATATTATATAATATTAATTTATTCTTATCCAACTATACAGAATGTCCAGCGAACTTGAAAATCTGGAATTCTTGTTTTTTTTTTAATCGTGAAAACTTGGAAATCTTTAATTTTTCACAAAAACCCTGAATTTGAATAATTTTTGTTTGCTTTTAAAACAGTTATTTTATTGAAATTTAAAGAGTTATTCAAGTCTCTTAGTCTATTATGAAAGAAACATCCCGTTTAGAAGAAATTTTGCCAGTGAAAAGTTTTTTTTATTTATCAATATAATTTATCTGTTCATATTGTAAATAATTCTGTAAGTTTTTTATTTCTTCTCCGCTGATATTCAAGGGTAAATTATACATTTTTTTGTGATATTCAACTTACAAATCATATATTAGTGGAAAATGTCGATGTTAATTCAGTTTCAAAATGAGAATGAGTTATAGTCATACAAAGGATTTTTCGAGGGGTTGACCACTCGGGTTTTGAGTACACCAGATTTCAAAATATTACAAAATATTTCTAAAGATTTCAATAAATTTCAAAGATTTTTAAATATTCAAAAGGATTTTGAACATTTCCCAAAGATTTCACGGATTTTAAAGATTTAAAGACGGTGTTCACATCAGATTTAAAAGATTTCACAACAATTTTACGAAGATTTTAAAACTTTCAAGAGATTTGAAGGATTTCAAAGATTTAAAAAGGTATCAAAATATTTTAAGAGGTTTCAAAACATTTCAAATAATTCAATGATTTCGACGAATACAAAAGATTTCACAAACAAAGATTTCAGAAAGATTTCATAAATATTTCAAAGATTTCACGAAGATTTTAAGGATTTAAAATATTCAAAAAAGGAGTGTGCACTAGGTTAAAAAGATTTCACAAAAATGTCCCAAAGATTTTGCACATTTCATACCAATTTCAAGGATTTCAAAGATTTGAAAAAGGCGTGTACACCCGATTTCAGATTTCAAAAACATTTTTAAACTTTCAAAAAAGTTTCAAATTTCTTTAGAAGATTTCAAATATATAATATATTTATATTATATATAAATAAATGTATATATTAATATAATATATTTTAAAACATTTCGTACAAATTTCATAAAAGTTTTTAAAAAATACAAGAATTTTAAAGGTTTTAAAAAGAGACTCCAGATTTAAAAGATTTCAAAACATTTCAAAGATTTAAAATTATTTCGGAATTTTCCAGAAGATTTCACAAAGATTTTTTAAAATTCCAGTGATTTCAAACGAAGACAAAAGTATTCAACAAATTTGAGAAGATTTCAATGGTTTCAAACGGACATAAAACTTATCATAAACAAAAGATTGATGAAAGATTTCATTCATATTTTAAAAAGATTTTTAAGGCGTGCACACCAAATTTCAAAAATTTCACAAAGATTTGTTGCATTTTAAAGATTTTAAAAAGGTTTCAGTACATCAGATTTCAAAGATTTCAAAGGATTTCAAAAGGTTTCAAAACATTTTAGAAGATTTTAAAAGATTTCACAAAAATTTCAAATAATTCAATGATTTAAATGAATGGAAAAGGTTTCACAAACGAAGAATTAAGAAAGATTTCAAGGATTCCAAAGATTGAAACTGACGCGTACACTATATTTAAAAGATTTCACGAAAATTTCCCAAAGATTTCGAACATTTCATCAAAATTTCAAGGATTTCAAAGATTTTAAAAAGGCTTGCAAATCAGATTTCAAAGATTTCACAAAGATTTCGAACAATTCAAAAAGGTTTTAGTAAACTAGATTTCAAAATATTTAAAAGATTCGAACGGTTTCAAATCTTTTTATAAGATTTCACAAAGATTTCAAATATTTTAATGATTTTAAATTAATGAAAGAATTTTAAAAAGATTTCATAAATATTTCAATGATTTCAAAAGAATACAAGAATTTCAAAGATTTCATAAAGGGACTCCCGATTTATAAGATTTCAAAACATTTCAAAGATTTAAAATGATTAAACAATTTTTTATAAGATTTCAAAACATTTCACAAAGATTGTAAATATGCCAGTGATTTCTAATCATAACACAAGATTTTAGAAAGGTTTCACGAATATTTCAATTAATTCATTAGGATTTCAAAAGATTTCAAGAATTTTGAAGATTTTAAATAGGGTACAGTATGCCAGATTTCAAGAATTTCAAAACATTCCAAAGATATTAAAAGATTTCAATTTGTTTTGGAAGACGTGGAAAAAAGAAAATTTTATTCTTCTTATAAACTAAACGAATAAAAATATTTCAAAGAATTTATAAGGATTTCTAATCATTTCAAGAATTTGAGAATATTTCAGAAGGTTTCAATGATTTCAAACGAACAGATTTGAAAAATTTCAAGGATTTCAAAGATTTGACAAAAATTTTAAAAGATTCCGAAAAATTTCGGAAATATTTCACAGAAATTTCAATATTTCAGAAAGATAAAAAAAAGAATGATTGGCCTTGGAAATGAACCTTTTTGAAAAATATGTATTAAAAACTGCACTTTTCAATCAAGAAAGACAACAATTTTAAGCCAAATTATAGCTTGAAGGGACAAATAATGTTTAATACAAATTAAAATTTTCGAGTACCTATTTATTTAAGTTTTTTTGTTTCTTTGCTTTAAAGTTATATAAAAATAATTTTCCTATGTATCTCGTGAAAATACAAAACATTTTTGAATATTTCAGATAAGTCGAAAAAGTATCTAGAAAATTTCTAAGGAATCCTCACTATATTTTAAATTGTCTGGAATTATTCTTAAAATTGTCTTAAGATCTTCTCGATTCGTTTTTTATAATTTTGGAAATCTTTTAAATTCTTTTGCTCTAAATTCTTTTTTAATGTTCTCTTAAAACAATTTTTACAAAATAAAAAATAACTTTAAATGTTTCCAGGAATCTTATGAAAATTTTTTTATTAT
Organism: Andricus quercusramuli; assembly: GCA_932178445.1. Lineage (NCBI taxonomy): Eukaryota > Metazoa > Arthropoda > Insecta > Hymenoptera > Cynipidae > Andricus > Andricus quercusramuli. The sequence goes on from CAKNXH010063448.1 coordinate 25,089, forward strand.
CATAAAACCTTCCAAAATCGTTCAAAAGCTTCAAAATTTCATTTAGAAATCTTCAAAAATCTACGTTTTGTTTTAAGTTTTTTGAAATGATTCAAATTTTTCCTCAAACTTATTCTTGGATTTATTAAATAATTAATTTGGTAAAATAGTTTTTATTTTTTATAAAAATAAAAATGGTCTGAATAACTGAAATCTTTTGAATCTCTTGAAATCTCTGGGAAATTTGGAAATCTTTTACATTTTTGAATATATTTTCAAATTTTTTTACATATTTTGGCATTTTTATTATTTTTAAATATTTCCAATATTCACGATTTTTTAAAAACTTTTTCACTTGTTATTCACATGAAATTATAGAACTTTTTATGAGATGGTTCAATTTTTTTCAAATTCCTGTTATTTCAGTTTCAGAGTGCACAGTTCAAGAACTGTAAATTGAAAATTATTCAATATCGACATCTTTGGGCTTAAAATATTAAATTTTGAACGTTTTCAATTTTAAATAATTTAGCTTTGAATTCCAAATTCTAAAGTTTAATTTTCTTGGCTCCTATTTAAAATACTCTAAAAATAAGAAATTGTTTAATAAATTAAAGGTTCAAAATGCTATAATTATAGTGCTCAAACTAAATCTTTTAGTAAATTATTTGAAATTTCTTGACATTTTTCGAAATTTTACTGAAATCTTCGAAATATTTCGACATTATTGTTATTTTAAAATATTTCCAATATTCACGTTCACAAAATTCTAAGTTTCTATTAAAATATGTATTTTTACAATTACAATCATAATTTATTTTTTAAACCATAATTATAATAAACAAACTAAATGTTTTAGAAAATAAATCATAATTTTAAGAATTTTAAGTTCTATTATAGCTTTAATTTTTTTGTTATAAAAATAAAACTGGTCAAAATAATTGAAATCTTTTTAATCTCTTATGCTCTTTTGAAATTTCTGGGAATCTTTGAAACCTTTGAAAATATTTTCAAATGTCTTCAAAAATGTTTTAAATGACATCTTTTAAATATTCTGGAATTTTTATTATTTTAAAATATTTCCAATATTTATGTTTTTTTACATTTGATATTCAGATGAAATTATGGAGCTTTTAGGAGATGATTACAATTTTTTTTTAAATACTACTATTTGATTTTAAAATATTAAGTTTAGAACATTCGTAATTTAAAATAATTTAGCTTGGAATGATAAATTTGTAAGCTTTAATTTTTGTTGCCCGGCTTGAAAATTACTCATTTTTTAAGAAAAGTCTGGTTCTAACTCTAACGAAATGAAATTGATTAACCCGCGTCTCAAATTACGAATTCAAAAGTATACATATTTTAGATTACAAAATTGAGTTTCACTTTAATTTTATATTTCAGTCCTGAGAACATTGTAAGCGAACCATCTGTTAATTATCCATACACTGCCCTCTCGAATTTTGAAACTCCATCAAATTCGAGTGTAAATTCAGTTCGAGATGATGAATTAATTACTTATTTAAACACACCCGTTCTAACTCCAACGAAAAGTGTGATAAATCCAGAAAATGGAGATTTAATTCTGCACTTGTCTCCAAATGAACCAAATTTACAAATAGAGCACGATTCCTCGGACACTTCAAGTGTTAGAAGTGTAGATGCTGTATTAAATCTTGAAGAATTAGTACCGCAAAATGAGAATTTTAGTTTGAGGAACATTGAGCAAAAACATACTAATGGACTTCCGGATGTTGTTTGCGAAAATGTAGTCGATGGTAATTCTATTTTTATTTTTTTATCTGAAGGTGGTACCAAAAAAGGAATTTTTTCTCAAATGGCTCCTGATTTTTGGCAGAATTAAAGAAAATATTTATTTAGGGTTCCTTCAAGTCGACTTTTGTGAATAAAATGTGCATTTTGTTCAAATATTAGCTTTTTTATATGCTTTTGTATTTTTTTCGAAGGGCATGCAATGTAAAATCACTAAAATACATCACTCACATTTTTGGAAAATTTAAAAAGAAAATGTAGCATTTTATTTTCAAAAACCGACTCGGGGGATCCCTACATACTTTTTTTGAATTTTATACAAACAGCGATTATAATATTGTTAATATTCTTTTAAATCTAATAATTTTGTATTGACAATAGCGATTTCATATGAAAAATACTAACATAACCAATAATTGTACAAAATTGTAAATCTTCTTTTAAACTTAATTTTTTTCGTTTACATCGCCGATTTCCGCTGAAGAATTTTAACATAAACTAAAATTGTTAAAAAGTTGTGAATATTCTTCGAAATATAATTTTTCTGTCAAAGGGTTTTAAATCTTAAATTGGTTAAAAATTGTGAATCTTCTTCGAAATCTAATTTAGAAAAATTAAAAACACCATTTTCCGACGAAAAATACTAAGATAATCAAAAATTGTTAAAAGGTTGTAAATCTTATTCAAATTACATAATGAATTTTGTTTTTATATACAAATTTTTGGTCTAAAATGCTTACATAACCCAAAATGCCTAAAAGTTGTGGAACTTCTTCGCATGAACTGTACTTTTTTTTATAAAAAAATACCAATTTATGGCAAAACACTTTCATAATCCAAAAGTTGTTAAAAAATTCAAAATTTTATTCAAAGTATAATGATTTTGGTTTTAATATAAAATATATCAATTTTTGTGTAAACCGCTAACACATAACCTATAATTGTTAAAGGTTTGAATCGTCTTTGAATTATGATTTTTTAAATTAAAAATGACAATTTCTGACAAAATTCTAACATAATAAAAAATTGTTAAAATATTATAATCTTGTTCAAATTATAGTGATTAATGTTTCAAATGATCAATTTTTGGTGTAAAATTTTTGGTATAACGTAACCTAAAATTCTTAAAAATTATGAACCTTTAAAATTTAATGATTTTTTTTAAACTGATTTTCTGGGAAAAACGTCAATATAACCTGAGACTATTCAAAAATAGAAAATCTGGCTCTAACTATAATAATTTTATTGTTTTAAATACCAATTTTTGTTGTAAAATTCTAACGTAACCTAAAATTGTTAAAAGTTGTGAATTTTCTTTGAAATCTGATTTAAAAAAATAAATAAAACTGCCAATTTCTGACGAAAAACACCATAGTGTAACCTAAAATTGTTAAAAATTATAAACCTTTAAAATCTAATAATTTAAAATACATTTATTTTTTGTGAAAAACGATAACATAATCTAAAATTGTTAAAAGTTGTGAATATAGTTTGAAATCTGATTTTTTTATTAAAAAGCGCCAATTTCCGACGAAAAGCACTAAGATTATAAACAATTGTTAAAATATTCTAAATTTTCTCCAAATTATCATTATTGTTTCGAATTACCAAATGGTGGTGTTAAATACTATAACATAACCTAAAATTGTAAAAGATATAAACCTTTCTAATCTAATGATTTATCTTTTTAAAACCCCGATTTCCTGGGAAATACGTTAATATAACCTGAAACTGTTCAAAAATTGAAAATATTGTTCAAACTATAATGACTTTTTTAAATACCAAATTTTTGCGTAAAACGCGAACATAAGCTAAAATTGTTAAACATTGTGAATCGTCTTTGAAATATAATTTTTTTATTGAGAATACAAATTTCCGACGAAAAACACCAAAAAGATCCATAACTGTTAAAAGATTATAAATTTTGTTCAAACTATAATTTTTTGGTGTAAAACGCGAATGTAATCTTAAATTTCTGAAAATTTATGAACCTTCAAAATAGAAGGATTTTTGTTGAAAAAAAAAGTTTTCCTGTGAAAAACTTTAATATAATCTGTGATTGTTATAAAATTTCAAATCTTGTTCCAACACTATGATGATTTTTGTTTTAAAATACTAATTTTATTGTGCAATGTTCTAACATAACCTAAAATAGTTCACAAATCATGAACTTTTAAAATCTAATGTTTTTCGTTTTAAAAATTAAAAGTTGTGTATCTTTTTTGAAATATAATTTAAAAAAATTGAAAACACCTTTTTCCAACAAAATACACTAACATAATTAAAAATTGTTAAAAGATTCAAAATATTTTTCAAATTATAATGATTTTTATTTTCAAAAACTGATTTCCTGTAGAAAACGTTAATATACCCTGAAACTGTTAAAAATTGCAAGTCTTATTTAAACAGTGATAATTTTTGTTTTAAAATTACAATTTTTGACGTAAAATACTAATTTAATCTAAAGTTGTAAAAAGTTCTGAATCGCCTTTGAAATCTAATTTTTTAAATTAAAAATACCAATCTACGTCAAAAAAGACTAAAATAATCCAAAATTGTTAATAGATTCTAAATCTTGGTCAAATTATAATGATTTTTTTTTTAGTTGGCCATAAATTCTTTATTACGTAAACAAAACCTAACAAAACCGAAAAACCTAATTTGTTGAACAATTTTTAACATTTGAAATTTAATAATTTGTGATTAAAAATACCCATTTCCAGTGTAAAACGCTAACATGACCTGAAATTGTTGTAATTTTTTAAAATTTTTAGTCTTCTTCGAAACCCTATGCTTTTATATTAAAATTCTTTTTTTGTTTTGTTTTAATACCAATTTCTAGCGAAAATCACTATCATAAAACATGTATAATATCTATATCAGATAATATTTACAATAATTTATTAGATAATTTGTAGATTTCATTTTAAAATTCAAAATTTAAGATACATCTATTTTTTTTTAATTCTGGAAAAAATCAGGGATAATTTTGACACCAAAAAAGAATACTTTCGAGAGATTCCATTCAAGAGAAAAAAATAAAACCTTTTTGGGACCACCCTATTATATGCCATGATATATAAAACTAGTCCTTTCGTTTAATTGTTCTTTATTATTTTTTTTTTAAGAATCCAAAAACCTCAGAGAAATAAAGCCTCCACTTCAAGATTTCGAGCACGATTTCACAAGACGAAAAATAGAGAAAGATAAATTGATATCGGATGAAGACTCTACCAAAAAACAATTGCAAATTCTACAAAAGGATGTCGAAAATAAAAAGGGATTGCTAGATAAACAACAGACGAATTACCAAAAGGAAACGAATGCTTTAAGGGATAAATTACAGTCTTTTAATGTTGAGAGAACGCAGTTTTTGAAACGAATATCAGAATTGCAATCAACTTTGGACAGGAATCGAACCGAATTGAACTCCACGAGATCAGAATTGGAACAACACAGAGCGAGAGCATTAAAAACTTTACAGGAAAAAGAAAAATTGATTGTGGAACTGAGAGGAAATTCGAATGCAGGATCGGATGAGGCAACTGCAATGGAATTAAATCAACTAAGGTATTATTTATTTATCTAAAATAGTTTATATTTTGCAATCTACAGACTACAGATTTAACAATCTTTCCTGTTTTTCTATTTTTTAAACAACTTCTCTTTTTTCGTTGTTTTCAAGAAATATTCCCTTTATTTTTTTTTTGCTTTAATACGAACTGAATTAATAGAACACAATAAGAAAATTCAACGATTTTTCCTTGAAAGTTAATTAAAAAAAATTAAAAGTCCACTGTTCTATTTTCAGTTCAGAATCAATCTTTTTAATTGAAAATTCAATTATTTTGTTGAAAATTCGACTATTTTGTTAAGAAATGATCTTTCTCATCTGTTTTATAGGACGTTCGCCTCTCCTGATAGAAAATTCATCATTTTGGAATAAAAATTAATCTTTTATAACAAAAAAGTAATCTTTTTTGGTCATAAAATTAAGTATTTAGTAGGAAATTAAATTTTTTGTTGAAAATTCAACTGTATTTTTTTATTCGTCTCTTTGTCTTGAACATTTTAACAGTTTGGTTGACATTTAAAACTAAAATGTTTGTTGAAATATCAACTACATTTATCGTTAAATATTCATCATTTTTGTTAAAAATTCAATTTATTGGTTGAAAATTGAACGAGCTTGTTGAAAATGAATTTCTTTTTGTTTTAAAATGGAACTATTTTTTTAAAGTTCATTTTTTTGGTGCGAAATTAACATTCTTTTTTGAAAATTCATATTTTTGGTTGAAAATTTAACTGCTTGGTTGCAAGTTGGACTACATTGTTAAAAATTCTTTTTTTATTGTTGATTTATAATTTAATTTGTAAATTCATTTCTTTATTTAAGAATTGACCCATGTTTAGGGAAAATTCTTTTTTTTTGTAGAAAATGTATCTTATTAACTGAAAATTTAACTATTTCAGTTGAAGATTTATTATTTTATTTAAAAATTCATCTCTATTGTTGATAATTGAACGATTTTGGAGAAAATTCGTTGTTTTTTGGTAGAAAGTTTATTTTTCTAAACCAAAAATTCAACTACATATTCCAGTTAAGGATTCATTATTTCATTTTAAAATGTATCTCTTTGGTTAAGAATTTAACAATTTTGAGAAAATTATTTGTTTTTTGGTAGAAAATTAATTTTTTTAACTGAAAATTTAACTATTCCAGTTGAAGATTAATTATTTTATTTCAAAATTCATCTCTTTGGTTGAAGATTTAAGTATTTTGTTGAACAATTGTTCATTTTTGTTTGGAAACTTATTTTTTAAACTAAAAATCGAACTACTCCAGTTGAAGATTTATCATATTATTTTAAAAATGCATATATTTTGTTCAAAATGTAACTAATTGGTTGAAAGTTTAACTACTTTGTTCAAAATTCATTTTTTATTTGAAGATGCATCGTTTTAGTTGAAAATTTATCTCTGGTTGAACATTGAAAATTTAACTATTTTAGAGAAAAATTGTGGTTTTTTGTTTTAAAATTTATTTTTTTACTGAAAATTTAACTTATACAGTTTAAACTGCATCTCTTTGATTGGAAATTAAATTGTTTTGGTGAAAAAAAATTGTTGTTTGCTTAAAAATGTATTTTTTCTACTGAAAATTCAACAACTACAGTTGAAAATTCATCTCTGCTTAAAAATTTAAGTATTTTGTTGAAAAATCGTTTTTTGTGTCAAACATTATTTCAACAGTAAATTCAAATATTGCAGTTCAAGATTCATCATTCTTATCTAAAATTCATCACATTGGTTGAAAATTCAAGTATTTTATTGAAAAATCGTTGATTTCAGTTTTAAAAACTTTTTTTTTAACTGAAATTTGAAGTATTTCAATTGAAGATTCATCACTTTAATTGAAAATGTAACTATTTTGTTGAAAAATCGTTGATTTTTGTTTAAAAGCTTATTTTTTAACGGAAAATTGAACTAATTCCACTTAAAGATTCATCATTTTAATTGAAAATTCATCTCTTTGGTAGAAAATTTATTTATTTTGGTGAACATTCGTTGTTTTTTGGTTGACCAAGAATCGAACTTTTGAGAACGGCAAAAGAACCGAACGCTAGAGAATTTAACTGTAATTTTAAATATTCAATTTTTGATAGAAAATCTGTTTTAGGTGAAAATTCAAGTCTTAGGTTGAAAGTTGATCTTTTTTAGTTGAAAATTCGTCTTTCTCGGTCAAAAATTAATCTTCTTGTTAAAAAATATCGCTTTTGGTTGAACAGTCAACGGTTTTGTGGAAAATTTGCCTTTTGGTTGAGAATTCAAGTTTTTTGTTGAAAATTAATGTTTTTGTAGAAAATTCAACAATTTTGTTAAAAGGTCGCCCTGTTTTAACATTTTTATTTACTTGAAAGGTGCAAAAAGTTGAATTATCATTATTTTGCTGCAATTCTTTTTCAGAATTCTTAAGAAGTATAAATCATAATTTGTCAAATATTATAATTCTAAACGATTCCTATTACAATCATTTTAATTTTGAAGGATACCAGCATGAAAAGCAATTCAATTTCACAATTCTGATATTAAAATTTTGCGTTATCAGTCTACGTTTAAGGACCTTAGATTCAAGTAACTATGATCTTTTTGGTAGAAAACTAATCTTTTTGGTTGAAAATGGACCTTTTTGCTTGAAAATTCAACAGTTTGTGTGCAAATTTTTTCTTCCTCTTCACTGAAAATCTTTTTTAGTAAAAAATTCATTCATCTTTTTTGGAATGAAAATTTAATTGCTTGGTTGAAAGTTAAACTCATTTGTTGAAAATTATTTTTCTGTCATTGAAGATTCATAATTTTAATTGAAAATTCATTTCTTTGCTCTAAAAATGAGCCAATTTGCGAAAATTCGATTTTTCTTTGGCTGAAGCTTAGATTTTTTAAACTGAAAATGTAACTATTCCAGTTGAATATTCCATCAATCTTGTTAAAAATTCATATCTTTCATTGAACAATGATTTTTCTAACTCATAATTTAGTTAATAATAATTAATAATAATAAATATATCTTTTTCAGTTGTCAATTCGTGTATTTTGTTGAAAATTCAATTCTTTTGTTAAAAAGTTATCGTCTTGGTTTAAAATTCATCTATTGTAGTTAAAGTTTTATCATTTGAGTTGAAGTTTTATCATTTTAGTTGAAAATTCACCACTTCCGTTGAAAATCTTTTTTTCTGGAAAATTAATTTTTTTAGCTAAGAATTTAACTATTCCGTTTTTGAATAATTTAATTACCTGGTTGAAAATTAAACTCTTTTGTTAAAAATTATTACTTTTTTCAAATTCAAGTATCATCAATCTAATTGAAAATTCATCTCTTTGTTGAAAAATGAGTTCTTTTGTTGAAAGATCTTTTTTTTCTGTGACTGAAAATTAATTTTTTGTTTAAACTGAAAATGTAACTATTCCACTTGGATATTCCATTATTTCAGTTAAAAGTAATTCTCTTTCGTTGTATATTAATTTTTCAATTAAAAATTTAACTATTGAATTTTCTGTTAAAAAAATATCTTTCTAAATCGGAAATTCGTCTTTTTTGGTAGAAATTAATCTTCTTGGTTGAAAATTCATCTTTTTGGTTAAAAATTCCATTATTCTAGTTGAAGATTCATAATTTTAGTTGAAAATTAATCTTTTCAGTTTAACATTCAACTATTCAATTCGAAGATACATTATTTTAATTGAAAATTCATCATTTTAGTTAAAAATTCATTTCTACGGTTGAACACTATTTGTTTTTAACTGAAAATTTAACTATCCATTTTTTCGTTGACAATTTATCTTTTTTAGTTATAAAAGTCAACTATTTGGTTGAAAATTTGTCTTTTTTCGTTGAAAATTCAACTATTTCGTTCAAAATTAATTTATTTTGTTGAAAAATCTTCTTTTTTTGTAGAAAATTAATCTTCTTGTTTGAAAATTAATTTAATTCAAGTATTCCAGTTAAATATTCATCATTTTAATTGAATATTAATCTTTTTGTTTGATAATAAAACTACTTGGTTGAAAGTTAAACTCATTTGTTAAAAATTAATTTGTTTGTTTCAAAATACATCTATTTCAGTTGAAGATTTTTCATTTTATATAAAAATGCATCACTTTGGTTGAAAGGTTTTTTGTTGTGGAAAATTATTTTTTAGCTAAAAATTAATCTATTCCATTTTTTATTGAAAACTGATATTTTTTAGTTCAATATTCAACTATTTGATTGAAAATTGATATTTTTTATTTGAAAATTCAATTATTTGGTACTATGAAAAATTATACTCGGAAAAAAAGGAATTGTGAAAAGTGAGCGAGGATTGGGAATTAATTATTCGTTTAGTTGTAAATTTTTCTTTAAAAAAGCCCTACTTGAACCATATTAATATAATAATTTGTTCTTAGGCAAGAGCGTGATGCGCTCAGAGAAGAAAATGAGCAAATTTGCGAACAGTTGAGACTTGCTCGAGAGGAATTGATAGCTGCAGACTTAAAATTAGAAAATATGAGGCAAAAGGCCATTGATGTTAGCAAACAAGCTCAAGATTCGATTGCTGTCGAAAGAAGGAAACGAATCGACGCTGAAGAAGATGCGAGAATTCATACAGAGGCTGGTTTCTTAAATTTGTATTTGTTTATGCAAATTTAGAACTATGGTTGGCAAAATATTGATCTTGTAAATAATTTTTATTTCAGGAAGCAAGGACTCTGAAGGAAGAACTCACTCTTCAACAAAACAGCTTATCCCTAAAATTGAGAAAACAGGAAACGGAAATTGCACGACTCAGGACACAATTATCCGCAGCTGCAACACCGAGCAGCGAAGTTGAATCGAGATTGTCGACTCTTACGCAAACTTTGGTTTTGAAGCAACAAGCTTTGGAAAGTTTGACTACTGAGAGGAATGCTTTGAGGTTGCAGCTTGAAAAAATAGAGGTAAGAACCTTTTTTTGCTTAGAATACATGACATTTTTTCGCTAAAAGTCATTTTTTTATTGAAACTCGCATCATTGTAGTTGGAAATTTATCTGTTTGGTTGAAAAATTAACTATTTTGTTTAAAAATCGTTGTTTTTTTGTTTCAAAATTCGTCGTTTTGGGTTGAAAATTAATTTTTTTACTGGAAATTTAACTATTCCATTTAGCGATGAAAATTTATATTTTTCAGATGAAAAATCAACTACTTGGTTGAAAGTTTAACTAATTCGTTTAAAATTCATATTTATGGCTGAAGATTCTTGATTTTTCTTAAAAATTTAATTATTTTGTTCAAAATTAATTTTTTAAACTGAAATTTGTACATTCTCATCGTAATGAAAAGTTATTGTTTTTTAAAAAATATTTTTGGTGAAAATTTGTTTGAAATTAATGTGGTTTGTTGAAATCTATTTATTTTTTTTGTAGAAAATTTATTTTTGCTTGAAAATTTAACTATTTTGTTGAATATTCTTTTTTAAAATAATTTTTCCAAACTGACATTTTAACTATTCCATTTTTTATTGTCAATTTATCTTTCTAAGGTAAAAATTTAACTATGGTTCTTCATTCATGTGTTTCGTTAAAAATTGGTGTTTTTTGGTTGAAAATTAAACTAATTGGTCTTAAGTTAAACTTCTTTGTTAAAAATTCATTTTTTTCTTTGAAGATGCTTCATTTTAGTTGAAAAATCATCTCTTTGGTTGAAAATTTAACTATTCTGTGAAAAATTTGTTGTTTTTGTTGGTTGAAAATTTAATTATTCCATTTCTGGTTGAATTTTTTTTTAGTTGAGAATTGAACTATGTAGTTGAAACTTTATCTCTTTGGTTGAAAATTTAAATATTTGGTTACAAAATCGTTGGTTTTTGTTTGAAAATTCATTCTTTGGTTGAAAGTTTGTTTTTATCTGAAAATTTAACTATTTCAATTGAAGATTTATATCTATGGTTGAAAATTTAACTATTTTGTTGAAAATTCATTATTTTTTGTTGTTGAAAATTCATCGTTTTGGGTTGAAAATTAATTTTTTTGATTAAAAATTTAACTGTTCCATTTCTCGATGAAAATTTATATTTTTTATATGAAAAATCAACTATTTGTTTGAAAGTTTAACTAATTTGTTAAAAATTCATATTTAATGGTTGAAGATTCTTGATTTTAGTTGAAAATGTAACTATTTTGTTGAAAATTAATTTTTTAAACTGAAATTTTTACATTCTCATCGTAATGAAAAGGTATTGTTTTTTTAATTTTTGGTGAAAATTTGTTTGAAATTCATGTGGTTTGTTGAAATCTATTTATTTTTTTCGTAGAAAATTTATTTTTGCTTGAAAATTTAACTATTTTATTGAATATTCTTTTTTTAAATAATTTCTCCAAACTGAAATTTTAACTGTTCCTTTTTTTATTGTAAATTTTCCTTTCTAAGGTAAAGATTTAACTATGGTTCTTCATTCATGTGTTTCGTTCAAAATTTGTGTTTTTTGGTTGAAAATTCAACTAATTGGTCTTAAGTTAAACTTCTTTGTTAAAAATTCATTTTTTTTGTTGAAGATGCTTCATTTTAGTTGAAAAATTATCTCTTTGGTTGGAAATTTACCTATTATGTGGAAAATGTGTTGTTTTTGTTGGTTGAAAATTTAATTATTCCATTTCTGGTTGCATTTTTTTTTAGTTGAAAATTGAACTATGTAGTTGAAACTTTATCTCTTTGGTTGAAAATTTATATATTTCGTTAAAAAATCGTTGTTTTGTGTATGAAAATGTATTCTTTGGTTGAAAGTTTATTTTTTAACTGAAAATTTAACTATTTTGTTGAAAATTCATTCTTTTTTGTTGTTGAAAATTCATCGCTTTGGGTTGAAAATTAATTTTTTTTATTGAAAATTTAACTATTCCATTCCTAGATGAAAATTTATAATTTTTAGATGAAAAATTTTCGTCAAAAATTTGTCTTTTTAGGTTGAAAATTCAACTAATTGGTTTCAAGTTAAACTGCTTTGTTAAAAATTCATTTTTTTTCGTTGAATATGCATAAAATTGTAGTTGAAAATTCATCTCTTTGGTTGAAAATTTAACTATCCTATGGAAAATTGGTTGTTTTTGTTGGTTGAAAATTTAATTATTCCACTTTTGGTTGAAATTTTTTTTCAAGTTGTAAATTGAACTGTTTAGTTGAAACTTTATCTTTTTTGTTGAAAATTTAACTATTTTGCTAAACAATCGTTTTTTGTTTGAAACTTCATTCTTTGGTTGAAAATTTCTTTTTTAACTGTAAATTTATCTATTCCAGTTGAAGATTCATACCTATGGTTGAAAATTTAACTATTTTGTTGAAAATGCATTCTTGGTTTGTTGAAAATAAATCGTTTTGGGTTGAAAATTTATGTTTTTCACTTGAAAATTTAACTATTCCATTTCTCGATGAAAATTTATATTTTTTAGATGAAAAAATCAACTACTTTGTTAAAAATTCATGTTTAGGGTTGAAGATTCCTAATTTTAGTTGAAAATTGAACTATTTTGGTGGCAATTAATTTTTTTAAATGTCTTTAGTGGAAAATTGTCTTTCTTAGTTGGAAATTCAT